>JAAHCF010000395.1:0-35128 GCA_038367545.1 Beauveria asiatica | reverse complement strand
CGGGGGGGTGGTGTTTCTGCCTGTATTTCATGTATCGGTTCTGGATTTGTTTTGGATGGACGCTATATATATGTATTCTGGTTCTTGTTGGAAAGAGGTGGGAAAGCGTGACAACCCGAGTTTCTTTTCTTCTTTTTTTCCCCCCTTGTCTCTTTATTTCTTTGTCTTCTTCTTCTTCTGTTTCGGAATATGATAATTCTAATACGATTTTTGTTCATCTACTCGAATATATACAACTACAATGTATAATTGTTGGATAGATCAACAGTCGTTGCTGTAATACCTGCTGGATTATTCACTCGTGTCTGAAAACAATTCTTGGTTCCTTTGCTACAACCTGTTCACATTATACTGCTTCAGTAAAAGAGTTTCATTATAACGCCATCATCTCATCCGATGCACTGCTTCCATCAGTGATTATAAACCCTACCCAAACACGCAATGTTCATTCCCCAAACACACAATGCTCATTCTCCAAACACACAATGCTTATGCCAAACCCGATTTGCCTGTCCAAATGCAAAACGCCCCGTCATTCTGTTCAAAAAACTTTTTTCGTCCGCCACTCTCATCACCATGCCAAAACCTGACAAACCAACTTCCCAATCATCTTGTTCAAACTGTTCTTGATCCATTATTCCAAAACCCTCTTGCCCGAACCTGGCAAAAAAAAAACCCCCATTCTAATCGTGTTTCTATTCCCGTTGTCTATCGGCCAGCCGTTATCATTATGTACACACCAAAGAACTTGACCCATTAGGACTATTAAGCGAGAAACTGTACTCTCAAAACGCGCCAGTGGTGTTGGGAATCGTGCCGTTGCCGTAATACGGCTGATGCTGCATCGGCATGATACCGCCGTCGCCGCTACTGGCTTCTTCCATCTCGCGGGGGCCGTGCTTCTCGAAGCGCGCCGTGTGCGGCTTAGTCGCGTAGGCAGGGTAGAGGTCGATCCAAAAAGATAAGATGAAGAAGGTGAAGAAGAAGGCGACGATCCACTCGAGCACGGCGGCGGCATCGTTTTTCTTCTTAAAGTTAGTAATGACGAAAGCAATAGCGAGGCCCAACTCGAGGAGCATGATGCTGAGCTTGGCCCAGAACGAGAGGCGAAGATTGAAGTGTTCTCTGTGCTCTGTGAAAGGAGAGGCGTCATATTAGCATCTTGCACGAATGAGCAGTACCTGATGAGTAATGAGGAAAATAAGGCAAGGAAGCAACATACTGAAGCCCAGCCGCTGATATTCCCAGCAGGTGCAAACAGCCGAGAAAACGTATCCTAGAAGGAAGACAAGCAAAAAGCTATAATGTAGTTTCTGGTGGTTCTTTGTATCGAAAATGGACAGAAGAATCAGCCCCGCCGTGCCTATGACGGCAAAGACAATGGTCAGCACGGCGAGAATCTTTTGGCCGCGCGAGTCGTTGGGCATGAGGCGTCCGCGGTGACGCAGCCAGCGCGACGCCAGCATGGACAGTCCCAGAAAGAAGCAGACGACGCAGGAGCCGGCGATGAAGAGTGGCTTCAGCTTGCCGGCGCCAATGTTGGAAATGAAGACGATACGGATAGATTGGTCCTGATAAGGGTACGGCTTGGCGTGGTCGTTGATGATCCAGTGCAGGAGCAGACCGAGGAGCATGCCGACCCAGACGAGCGCCGAGATGATGGGCAGCCACTACGCGGGGAAGCGTTAGAGAGGAAAGCACTTGCCAACATCCCATCTTGACTCCCGGATGGCAGCACGTACCCAGAATGAGATCCAGCCTCGGACGGCCATTGTGGTTGGTTGAGATGGATGTGTTTATGGAAGATGCAAGGGGAAGTGGGCAACAGCGCGCAGAGTGCACCTGTCGAGTCTGTGGCGAGAAAGTGCTCACCCAAAGGCAAGTTGCTATTGTACAGAATGAAAAGCAGAAGAAAAAAAAGCTTGAAAAGACGGCGGAAATGACGGGAACTAGACGTTGATAGCTTGGTTGCAGATCACAGATTCAGCATGCATGTTGTGCAAGGATCGAGTACAGCCAGTCAAGCCAGCGCACGTGAAATGTATCAGTCGTGACGTCAGCCCGCTGAGCCCAGCAACGACAAGCCACTAACAAGGTACCGATCGCGTACGCGTTGGTGGGGCGCTGCCGTGGCCCGTCTGTGGCTCAAGCTACCAGCCACAGCATACGCTGATGCCGCGTGGATTTCCAAGCCATTATCTGAATGCCTCCGACTGTTATTGGGAGAAGAAATAACGGACGACGTTTTGATGCATCTGCGCCTGAGACAAACACAACGTGGCAAGCCAAGACAGCTTTATAATTAATTAGTACTCCGTACCGTTGCTGTGGATCCCGGATCGGAGCTATAGTGGACTAGAGCCCGCCCCTTTTTCATTGGTACGAGGATTCGAGCTAACTGTGCAAGAAAAATCCAGTCGATTTATTCATCTTTTCTGGAATTCACCAAACAGTAATATTCTTCAAGTTACTTCTATCGAAATCTCTTCTCATGGGAAAGATATGTGTGTGCACTGTCGAGGGTATGAACCTGGTCGAAAATGCAGAGGCTTGCGTCGCAGGTGCGTACTTGGGGTACCACAGACTCGATCAGACATGGCGTACGTTGACGACTAGTTCTCACCTGGCACAGTATGTCTGTGAAACAAAGAAACCCCAAGATCTCCTTTTCCCCGGGTTGCCGCTGCTCCATCTGCCCTCCGATCCTATCAATACCGTCCAATCTGCCTCGACATACACAGGACCAGGCATCTTCTGAATGCTCGAAACCACGCCGAGTCGAACCAGACGAGAGATGCAATACAGTTTACTTGCCGCACAATACGAGATGGTAACTACGGCCGGGAACATTGTTATTTCTAAACCATTTGTCTGTCTAGGCTCTCCCCTCGGTTCTCCTCGCAGCGGAACCGTAGATCACCTTGACGAGTGTCTTTTTTGGCCATTCTCTGTACCCTACGTCGAAAGTTTACGAGTGCAATGAGTGGCTTAGATGTCGTCACATTCCCAACAACGCAGGAGTCTCCCAAGGCTGATTTCCAGCAGCAGTAGCGAAGTCGAGCGTCATCTGAGTCTTGTCTATCTGGTTTGAGACCACATATACACATTGCACCGTGTCTCGCCCAGGGCCATGTCTTCCGTTAAAAAAAGCACAACCGAAACTTGCCTTGCTTGCCTTGTAAGAGCACCATGCTGAAGCATCGTGGCACAGAGAGAGGCCTCAAGGAGTCCCCAAAAGATGAAGCAGCTATATCGAAAGAAGAAGCTGCCCGGTCGGTGAAGGGTAGGAAACTGAGACGTACATGTCAGCTCTAGTTACTGCTGCCGGCTTGAGCGGCTTGAGCGGCAAAGCATCCCTCTAGCTGCAGACCATCATGCAGCCTCTACAACATGGACTGGTTGACTCGGTCGTTGACTTTATTGGGCGCTATGAGGCGCAGTAGTGCCCGTCTCCGCATGTACCTGCCGGTTTAGTCCTCCAGAGCTGTCCATGATTCAGACATTTTCCTGTAGACGAAAGCAGACCTTGCCGGCAGCGCCGGCGTACGTTGCTATCGAGCTAGATGTTTGTGCATTTGTTTCTTTTCTTGCTACCACCTTTCTTGTTCAGGCGGTTGGCGGTTCAAGTCTACACACGCCTACCTTGCTTGCTACCCCATGAGACGCATGCAAGGCCGGGATGTTGGGCACCAGCCCTCTGCTCCGCTTCTTCCAAATTCCGAAAGCATCAAGGGCCCAAGGCTCACTTTGGCAGAGTTTTCGGCAATTGAAACAGGCAATCTAAAGGTGAAATATTGTTTCTAGGTTGGCATCTGGAGAGCTGCTGGTCATGTGTCGTAGCAGTGCCTCTGCACAAAAGATGGCTTGAACAAGGACGGCATTAGCCCGTCATCAGTGGCGTGCATGGAGTCTCGGCGTGGTCAAGGTGGAAAATGGGGTTTGATGCCATGCCTTTTCCGCGCTTTTGCGTTGCTCGAGCTTTTGCGTTGCTTGAGCGTCAAGTCGATTCGAATGTCACTATGCCAGAACATGGACTGTGGTTGAAAAGGATACTCTCAGATAAAAGCATCAGAATCTCCTTCAGCGTTAGGGATACTTTTGCCATGAATGAACTGCTGGCGCCCACTAGCCAAACAAGGCGCCATTCAATGTAACGCCACCCAACTAACAATAGCAAGCAACGAGTGCCCTTACGCTAGTTAGAGGCTGGGCTACTCGCCGTCCTCAATGGCCCATGTTCGTTTATCGCATATCCGTACTCGGTACTCTGTACTCCTTTGCCGATCTACTAGCAGCTGCTCGCCTTGTCTAGCCGTCTCCCGGCGATGGAGCAATGCAAGCAGCACACCACTCCATCAGACGGTAAATATCAAGTGTCGTGCTTTTTGTTGCTTGCTCGCTTGGGTTTCAATACGGACAGATGTGTCACATGGGACGCTTCCATCATGGTCGCAGCATCACGGCCGAGGTGCGGCGGGGCATTGGGCTTTTCCCAAGCCATTGTGTAATGCGTGAGGGGTTCAAGAGTGAAGCAGTTTGCCAAAAGTATCTCTAGATTGCTAAATCATGGCAATGGCCAGCCACCACTATAGAGGTGGGGAAAAGCAAGTATGCCACGCCAAAAGCGGCGCCTGAGGGGGTTCTTGGGTCTTTTCCCTCTCCCTTGTACAGATGTATAGTTGGAATTAATAACAGCGATTTCATACATCCATCCCTGTCCTTCTGCCAAGCTTGATACCAGTCTGATGTCTCTGAAGACTGAGGTCAAACTATCAAGACAGCCCCCACTCGCAGCGCGATGCAGCGCGATGCGGGCTACCTTTATTCCCCTCTCCAAGGCGACTAACACACCACTAAACATCACACCACCACTCGAAATGCCTGCCTCGTCTCTGCCAATCGATGCAGAACGCCGCATGGCCTTGCCTATTTACGTTTGTTGTCGCTGTCTAATCAACTTGGCCGTGGTTTTGAAATGACATATGAAGCTGCCAACTCCCACTCCCACTCCCACTCCCACTCTCACTCTCACTCTCACTTGATCTACTCGGTTTCCTCTTCACCTCACATATGCACCAGCACTCACACACACAAATACACGGACACTAAATATACACACGCACATACACATACATACACATACACACACATACATATATACACAAAGAACCAAAATCATGTACTTTTCCACAACCTTGATTGCGGCCATTAGCACCGGCGTTGGCCTTGACGCCATCTCCATTTCATGTAAGCACCGTCTTTCGGTTCGCCCTTTGACCCTGGTTGCTCGCGTTGCTAAATCATGACCATTGAATAGCACCTCGCGATAACGCCCCAATAGATAGCAGCGAGTCTAAAGCCCCTCCATCCAGTCGAAAATAAGCTTCAATCAGACGCCACGCCTGTCTCTGCCTTTTGGTGTGGCAAGCAGATGGATTGGAAGTGGTGCGATACGGTGGAAACCATCGCTGCCATGAGGAACTGGAGTTTTGACTGTATGATTATCCTTGAACCAGAGATTCGACATGGCATGACTGTTTTTTTTTTTCGTTTTTTTTTTAATCCCTCGATGCAACGCAGCTTTGACTTGATGAAGCTGGTTGGTTCTGAGCGCCAGCGGGCCGGTCGCAAGACATAATGACCGCCATCTCATCGTGCGCAACAATTCTTTTACCAAGTGTAATTTTTATCGATTGTTGGATCAATTTCTTTATAATCTACATCAACATTTTTTTTTTCTGATTTATTTGCCTTGTCGACAAGGGGACCAAACGCTGCCTGTCGCATGGCAAAGTTGCGCCACTGATAAGATAATGGCGGGCAGACTTGTAGCGGCGACCCGCGCCAACGACAGCTGCAGCCTGCCACAAACATCAACCAATTCGCATTGCCAACAAGAGCTAGCCGCCTCTCGCCACCGTACTCAGGCTCGGCTCAATTGTCGCTCACCAGACTACCCGGACCGAGGAACCTGTTATCGACTGCTTCGATTTCCGCAGCTTCAAGACGAGGTGCACTCGGCAACACGCACACACACACACACACACACACACACACACACACGCGCGCGTCCTAGCCTGTCGTCAACATGACATTATCACCCGTCGTGACGACGACGCAGTCCAACGAGGGAACATCGATACGCGCTATTGGATCGCCCTTGAAGAACTTGGCATCTGGCACAAACTCGTCGTCTAATGGCACGCCCAAACCCACGCCGACGTCTGCGCCCCAGCTCCCGCCCACGCTGGACGTGGCCGAGCAGATGAATGAAGAAGAGAAGCGCAAATACGTCAAAGGTATTGATTGCCACCTACATGTCCACCTTTTTTTTTTTTTTTTTTTTTTTTTTTTTTTATATGATTTTCCGAGCGTCTCTGACAGTACTCTTCAACAGGCAAGAAGCTCGGTGAAGGCACATATGCCATTGTATTCCTCGGGCATCTGAAATCGAACCCCGCGAAGCAAGTCGCCATCAAAAAGATCAAAGTACAAAAAGAATACACAGAGGGCATGGCTCCCGACGCGGTGCGCGAACTCAAACACCTGCAGGAGCTGTCGCACCCCAACATCATCTCTCTTCTCTCGGTGTTTTCCTCCAAGGACCAGAATCTCAACCTGGTGCTCGAATTCCTGCCGCTCGGCGACCTGGAGATGCTGATCCGCGACACGGACAATGTGCGCTACGGCGCCGCCGACATCAAGGCCTGGATGGGCATGCTGACCCGCGCCGTGTGGTTCTGCCACGAGTCGTTTGTGCTGCACCGCGACATCAAGCCCAACAATCTGCTCATTGCCGCCGACGGCGAGATCAAGCTCGCCGATTTCGGCCTCGCGCGCGGCTTCGCCGACCCTCACCAAAACATGACGTCCAACGTCATCACGCGCTGGTACCGCCCGCCCGAGCTGCTCTTTGGCGCCAAGCACTACTCGGGCGCCGTCGACGTCTGGTCCGTCGGCGCCGTCTTTGCCGAGCTCGTCCTGCGCGCCCCCTACATGCCCGGCGCCAACGAGCTCGACCAGGTCCGCCTCATCTGCGAGGCCGTCGGCACCCCGACCGACGATAACTGGCCCGGCGTCACCAAGCTCCCCGAGTACACCGTCCCCGCCCAGCTCCCCGTCCACGGCAAGGACTGGTACATGGGCCGCTTCGGCACCGTCGGCGCCGACGGCGTCGACCTCCTCATCAAGACCCTCCTGCTCGACCCCAAGAAGCGCATCACCGCTCGAGATATGCTCCGCCACCCCTGGTGGCACGCCGACCCCAAGCCGACGCGCACGCGGGATCTGCCGCGCAAGGGCGGCGGCGAGGAGCAGGTTGGTGCGGATCTGAAGCGTCGGCCTGGCGTGGTTGACGATGACCGGAGCAACAAGGTCGCGCGGAAGCTGGATTTTGGTCAAAACAAGTAAAATCAAAAAAAAAATTAAAAATTAAGAGCTTTTATTTGGCGTTTTGTGGTTATTCATCTTGTCTCTATGGAGAATGGGTATTGGTCAGGAGCAAAAACAACTTGACAAATTTGGCGTTAAATAATCTCAAGGACTGAATTCAGGCACATGTCATATCAGAAGAAAAAAATGTACATGATTCAAGTAATTGAGACGCTGCATATCCATGTAAATAAATGCCCCTCGCTTCGTGTCCAGCCATCAAGGCTACGTAGCGAATACAACGGCTGTCGGCTTCATGTCAAACAGCGAGCACCGTCCCCCATCTCCTTTTCATCACCCTCCGTATTCCTTGTTTCCTCCATCCACACCACGCCCGCCCCCCCGGCGTGGGCTCTTTACATGACGCAGCACTCCATACCATACATGGCCCTCTCGACATTCTTCCTGACCAGGTACCAGTCCGCCCGCCGCTGCGCATACTCGTACACCTCCTCGGCGCGGAAAACCCCGCCAAAGCGGTCGCCGTCGGCAATCACCGCCGCCATTTCCTTGGCGTGCGCCTCGTCAATGAGGTAAATCTGGCCGAGCTCGCGCAGGGCGCCAAAGTACGGGACAAGCTCCGGGATGCGCAGCGCGTGGCGGACGTGCTCCGAGTACAGGTTCATGTCGGCGATGAGCTTGACGGCGCCGTCGACGCTGACGCGCTGCCGCTTGAGGTGCTTGCAGATGGCGGCAAAGAGGCGCTGGCCGACCTCGGCGTTGAAGACGTCGAGCATCGACTTGTCGGTTGTGCCGGCGAGCATGCGCGTGTGGCCCGACACGAGCGCCACGATGCGCGTCGCCGTTGCCGTCGGCCCAATGTCGAGACCGCCGCCGCCGCCGCCGCCGCCGAGATGCACGCTCGCCGTCTTTTCCGTCGGCGCGACTGGCAGCGGGTTGTAGTCGGTGGGCGGCTGCGTCGTCGCTTGCAGGTGCTCAACCTCGGCCATGAGCGCGTCGATGCCCTTGTTGAGCCCCGCCGCGACCGACTCGTCCAGCATCTGCTCAAACTTCTTCTTGGCCATGTTGGCCGGATCCAGAAAGTCGTTGCGGTCCGCGATGCGTGGCGTCGCCAGCTGCTGCTCGTAAAACACGTCAATCATTTGCGAAATCAAGTCGCCCACATTGACGAGCTCGATAAACGTCACCAGCGGAGCTACGCCACCACCGCCGGCGGCGGCCGTCTTTTCGCCGCCGCCGCCGCCGCCGTCGCTGCTGTTGTGGCCCACGTCACGAGGGTTATAATGCGAGAGGTGCCCGACGGCGAGGTCGAAGCCGTGCTTGACGTGCCGCTGGCCAAGGATGCGCAGAAGCACGACGAAAATAGTCGAGCACTGCTCGCGCGCCTCGCCGCCGACCTGTCCGCCGAGAGGGATCAGCAGCGAGGCGCGGCCGAGGCTCGTCTTGGCCGCCTGCACCAGGCTCAGCGCCACCTCGATGCTGCAGAGCGACTTGATGCCTTCCAGCTTGGACGCCATGATGGCCGCCTTGGCCGCGAGCTCGTCCGTCGGCGCCTGCGCCTTGACGCCGCCGGGGGGGGCCGGGCTGCTGCGGCCCAGACTCGGCGTCTCGGGCCGCGAGGGCATGGGCGTGGCCGCGGCCGAGGCCGAGGCGCTGTTGCCCGAGGAGAAGCCCATGCCGGGGAGCGCCGTGACGGGCATCATGATGACTTTGCGAAACGAGCTCAGGAAATCCTTCTTCTCCGCCGATCGGTTAATGTTGGACATGTAGTACGACTCGAGCGACGAGTCCTGCTCCGAGAGCTTCTTTTCCCACTGCGACACGGACTGCTCCGCCTGCTTGGTAAAGTACTCTAGCTCTTCTTGGAGGTACAAGTCGAGATGCGGCTCGAATACCCGCAGAACCATGACCTTGGCCATTTCGCCGACTTTTTCCTCGTTGGCGCCTGGCGGCTTCAGTGACCGAAAGAAGCGCATAGTCTGCTCAAACACACCGGCCACCGCCTTGAGATACATGGCCAGGGACCGTTCGTGTGCTTCGTCAAATAGTGGTGTCGTGTACTCGACAATGATGTCTTCGCGAATCTTGTCCACAAGCTCCCAAAACACTTGTTCAGCGTCGGGAAAGATGCGTTCAATCACGTCAGTCTGCTCGTTGACTTTGAGAAGCAGTGTTTCGAAAAACTGCTGCGACGGCGTGAGCGACACGTCATCAGCCCCTTGTCCGCGATTGATGCACTCTATGGGGTTGAGGTTCATGTCCCTGTCATTGAGGATGGGGTGCTTTTGGATAAAAATGTCAATGGCGCTCTTGGCTCCGTTGAGGGCTTGCAGCACATGGCCAAAGCGGCGCATTCTGCCGTCCACGTCCCAGAACTCGTACCCTTGCTCAAACTCACGCACGACTGCCTTTTCAAAGATGCCCATCATGGATATGAGCTTTGCTTCCCTCGCCAGACACCCAGACGACCAGTCGCTCATGGCAAACTTGCGCAGGTTCGCCAGCATTTGCGCCTGCGTCTCGGGGTCTCTAAAGGCTTTAAACACAATCGGCTCCGCGTGCGTCTTGGCCTTGACAATGTCAAAGTAAAAAGGCGCCAGCGCGCCGTAAATCTTGCCGTACTCTTGCCTGGCCCCTCCCCGGATGCTCTTTGCGTTTTTGAACACGTCCAGGTAGGTGGCCTGCCCCTCTGCGCTGGTGCCGGAGGCGGGCCCGCCGACCGTCATGGTCTCGAAGCCGTCGCGCAGCTCCGACACGGCTCGTTTACGCAGTTTCTCTTCGGTCGAGGCATCGAACAGGGTGGTGGTGGCTTGCTTGTTGGCGTCTTTTTGCGCGGCGGCCTGCGCGGCGGCCTGCTCACGACGGCGACGGACCGCCTCCTCGAACCGCTGTCTCGCTTCTCGCTCGTCCCAGCACCCCATGCTCCTCAGGCGAGACACCCACCGGGCATCTTCGTAGACCATCTCCTGCATGCGGCGGGACGTTCGAGCGACTCGCATCTGGTCGGCGACGGGGAGGTAGTCGAGCACCGCCACTAGTAATTCTGCAACAGGGTCGTGGCGTTAGCACATTGACTCTGAATTTTCTCAGCATCTCCATTGGGATTCGGACCTGCGGGCAGCTTTGACCGGGTGTCGAGCATATTCGTGGCCGCCAAGGCGCTGAGGATGCTACGACTTCGCGAGCCGCCATTTGCATTGTAGGCCGCCATCCTGTCGCGGGGGTGGTATCGTTGGCGGTGGCCGCGGGGGTTGGCGATTGTTGCGGCAGTCGTGTAATCATGGGCTTCCCAGGCAGCAGTTGGGGGCATCTGCCATCATCATTCTGCCCGGGATATGTTGATATGCTCGTGTTTTGCGGAACTGGCCAACTGCGGAGGCGCGGGCGCTGCCCTGAAGCCCCCGTTGCATGCGTCACAGGCGCTAATAATAAGGATCCTGAAGACTGGGGCCAGGGTACCAGGGTCTAGGTAGATATTGGACGACGGCAGCTGCAACATTGATTATTCATTATTCGTTGGCCAACTTTAATTTTATTCTTCTTCCTCTTCTTCTTTTCCTTTTCTTAAGTGCCCCCCTTTTTCTTTTCAAATCATCTTCAAGTCGGCAAATTGCCCAAGAGTTGTGCCAGACAAGGTGTACTCCATCATGGACGCCCATAGCTCACACGTCTGCATCAGACGGAAGCAAATAGCTATTCCAATGTCCGTTGCCCATATATTTAACCGATAAATGCATCAACATACAGTAGCCATGCCACCCAACCATAAACGCAACCAAGTCGCGTCTGTCTACTCCCCGTAGTCTTGTCAGAGACGCTTCTAGTCTAAAAAGGTAAAAAGATGTGTATGCAAAACATTCATGGCCCGATCGGCGTCTCGAGCATCAATGACGCATGAAATGTTGATTTCACTTGCACCTGTCATAAATCAGTATCAGAACCTCGTGCGTTTCCCGTCAAAAAGACATACCCTGAGAGATCATCTCCAAGTTGACATTGTGCTCGCCTAGTGTAGAAAACATTTTGCCGGCGACGCCGACCATGTTCTTCATGTCGGCGCCGACGAGGCTCAGAATGGCCATGTCGGAGAGCACGCTGACGTCGCCGCACTCCTCGAGGCTCTGCTTGGCGCTGGAAAAGGCGTCGATGCGGGTGCTGGCCGAGTGGATGGCCAGGGAGACGTGCACCTCGGAGGTGGAGATGAGGTCGACGGAGATGCTGTGCTTGTCGAGGATGGAGAAGACGCGGGCAAAGAAGCCGTGCGAGAGGGAGCGCTTGTTGGAGTGCACGTTGATGACGCTAATGTCGTCCTTGATGGTGACGGCCGTCGGCCGCTTGGGCGGCTTGTGCAGGCCGTCGGCGAGGTGGGCCAGCGACCGCGAGCGGTGCAGCTGGTGCGACGGCGACAGGATCGGGTCCGGGATCACTATGGTGCCGGTGCCGCGCGGGTTCTTGACGTTTTTGATGCGGATCGGGATCGGGGGCGTGGCGCGCACGACCTGGTCCATGGTGAGGTGGTGGATGACCTCGGAGCCGTAAAAGGTCAGCTCGGCGGCTTCCGACGGCGTGATGGAGGTGAGGAGACGCGCCGTCGGCACCTTGGACGGGTCGGCGGTGAAGATGCCGTCGACTTCCTTCCAGATCTGCAGCTCCTCGGCGCCGAGGCCGACGGCGCACAGCGCGGAGCAGAGGTCCGTGTAGCCGCGGCCAATGTCGCCGTCGATGAGGCTGCCGGGCACGTTGCCAAAGAAGCCGGTGACGACGGGGATCTTGGTTCCGCAGGCGCAGAGTTTCTTGCGAAAGGCCGCGACGGCCGTCTTGTAGAAGCTGGCGTCGAGAGGGTCTGCGGCCTCGCAGTGCAGCACGTCACCGAGATCTACATATTCCGCATCGACGCCCTGCAAGGTTGCGTGTTAGTGCCTCGCTGTCATGGATCGTACCAAACTGCAAACATACGCTATTCTGTAGCACGGCCGTCATGGATAGACAGGCTAGTTTCTCGCCAAAGCTGATGACGCGGTCCTTGGAGCGCGCATTGATCTCGAGGTTGAATCTCTTGGTGGCGATGATGTACTCGATGAGCTCCTGGCACTCGGCCTCTATACGAGTAATGAGCTTCTGCCGTAGTAGGGGCTCGGTGACGTATGCCTCGGCGGCGGCGACGTGATCTTTGCAAATGTCCTTGATGAGCTTCTTGGCCTCGTCAATGTGTGCAAACTGCTCCTCCTCGGCATTTGCGGCGGCGCCGACAGCCTTGAGCATGGCGTAGACGCCGATCAATCTGAAGACGTATTAGAAGGGAACAGGGCAATCTCGTCTGGGTTGAGGCGGATGAAACTCACCGACTGGTGGTACCCTCGGCCTTTTTCCCCGTGCTCCGCGCAGAACAAACCACGACGACGCGATTCCGCGACAGACTTGTTCTATGATGGATGGGTTAGCAACATGTCTGTTGATGCGGCAGGTTGGTAAAGGCTTTACTTGACGATATCATGCGCAATCTTTGCGTCCAAAGAGCGTTTGTTAGCTTCAAGTTGTCTCATGCTCACCGGTCATGCCACCCTCATGCAAACGTGCATGACTGCATCGTGGCGTGCCCGCCGATCCGACGTACCTTGTCAGGAAATTTACCAACGCTTGTTCCGCCGAATTTTTGTACGACCCAGCCCAGCTCGGGCGAGTTGGAGTGTGAGTAGCCGCTCATGGCCTTGTGTGTTTGGCTCTGGTGCCCTCGCGCAGTGCCTTGCCCGCAAACGACGGCAGTCTGGGCCAATGACTGGAAAAGAGGGAAGCTCGAGGAGCGCAGAGCGTGTAGTATGCCCGCTGTCGCTTGCTGTCAATCGGCTGGTTGTTGATTCAAGCGCCTCCGTTGCCGTAGACGGCTTGCGGCTCGTCGCTGGACTGGTGTTTTTTTTTTTTTTTTCCCTGGCTGAGCGAGTCACAGTGGTACTTGAAGACCCGCCAAACTGGTGATGACGGAGCAAAGCTTTTGCAGAGAAGAGTAGAGTAATTGGCGACACAGAAGAGAGTTCAATATGCAGTAATAATGGAGAAATAGAAAAAAAATGTATGCAAGTTTGGCTTGTATCAGGGATGAAATGGGTCAAGATTGTCAAAAGTCAAGGCGCCAATGGGCGCGCGCCGTCGACTCACAGTCACAGGCTCCAGACATGAGTGAAAAAAATACCGGGTCGCCGGAGCCGGAGGTTGAGGGCCGGGGGTCTTTGACTCTTTGGCGGTGCTACCATGCAGAGTCGACTGCATTCATTCGTCTCTACCAACCCAAGGTGGGTGTAATAATAAATAAATCCTCTGACCCGCGGAAATCACAGATGCTTCCTCGTCTAATAACTTGAATGAATCGTCCAATTGTGCTGCACTTGTACCCGCTGGCTGGCTCAAAAATCCTTCATCTTGGGTACAAATCGTAATGGCGCAATCGCACGCTAATCAATTGCCCAACTACCTACGAATTAAGTTATTGCTAATCAATTGCTAACATTTGATCTCGCACCGAGAATCCCCCGTCCATTTGTTCAACTTCTTCTTCCGGCTAGCCATCTCATTAGCGCCTTGACCCAAGGGCCAACTAATAACTACCTATAATATCCTGCTTTGAACCATTACGGCCCTGTTGCAATAGCCAAGTAAGCGACTTGCATCAAGCTCACATGTCGGATTCTATTCTCTTCCCTGCCCTCAGCTCGGCCCCTCTCCTTTTCACACCGGCGCCATGAACAAGATTAACCTTTTTTTTTTTTTGGAGCGACGAGGAACGCGACAAGGCCATGCCCGACTCAAGGCTACATGCAGCCTTCCCTTGACTGTCTGCGGCAGCGCTTAGCCGTGACAGTCACGCAACGCAACTTGTCGCGCCAGCCGCTCGTTGAATGCAGGGCCCGATGCATCCCAAAAAAGACCCAGGACTAAACTCAGGATCCAGCAGACGCGCGTATCTACCAGCTGTAATGAGAAGAATCCAGCAGACGCCCTCATCTCGCAACTGTAATGAAAAGGGTCATAAAGTCACCAGTACTCAATGTCGGATGACGATGGCCGCAGCCGACCTCCGCCATGCCAAAGGCACAAAGAAAAAAGAAAAGAGCCAATCAATAAATGATGAAAGTGGCTTCGAGTCTTGGAACATGCTCCGACAAGAAGCACTTTGCACCATCACGGCAGGCGGCCGACGGCAATATTGTCTGCCGTGTGCCCGTGCCTGGGGCGCAATGTCCTGTCGTGTCACCTTGCAAATATGAAAAACCGGTTCTGGTAATTGCAGCGAGACTAGTTCTCCTCTTCATCTCTTTTCAAGAAAAGGCTACCTATTGGTATCACAACGGCTTCGTGTGTGAGCCGTGACACCCATAGGTGGAACTTGTACGCCTCCCTAGAGACAAACTTATCTCGTTTATGAGCTTTGTCAAACGAATGCCGACGTATATACTGGTGGACCTGGCAAGCTCACACTACTTAAATGATCGATAGCCCATCTTGTCGAGTCTGTTCTTCTTTCCTCGGCAGTTACAAGAACCTTTTCACAGTCTGAAAAGCACCGGCCTCAGACAAGCCCTCTCAATCCTTCACTTTTACAACATTGCAAGACATTCTTCTTCTCATTTTCAAAATGACCAACACTCTTCCTTGTCCTGCGTGGGTCTTCTCCTGCGAGTCCAACGCACAGTACGTGACCCTTGTTTCCTACCACTGCCTCACCACGTCTTCCTCCCACTTCTCGCCACGCTCGGTAGCCATGCTAACCTTTGCAATTCCAGCCGCGCCAAAGATCGCTCATGGTTCGGCGACGACTACCAGACCATCAGCAGCGCGCTGAGCCTCCAGCGCCGCTCGTGCGACTCGCTGCAGCTCGAGGTCATTGGCGTCGGCACCGTCGAGCTGCCCGTGAAGCGCCGCCCCGACGCCCGCGGCGCGCAGTCCCACGGGGTGCTGCGCCTGCGCAACGTCCTCCACGTGCCGAGCGGCCTCTGCAACGTCGTCGGCGGCAAGGCTCTCCTGGCCGACTACCTCGTGCGGCGCGGTCCAGGCGGCATCCGCGAGATATCGGACAAGAACGGCGGCGCCGTCGCTTACCTGCACCAGCCAAACGCGAGGCTCGGCAGGCATCTGCAAGTGCGTCTCAGCGGGCCGCCCATCGGGCCTCGGCTCGGCCCCTCGCCCTTTGTCAAGGGCGAGTCGTACAGCTTCGGCGCGTGTTGGCACGATGACGCGCGCGAGCAGGCGATGCGGACACTGGCCAAGTCGAAGCCGGCGATGGTCAAGTCAAAGACGGACGTGTCCAAGACGCCTGCTCAATCTCCCGCCGTCACCGGTGCCGCTGCGGCCGCCAATTCCCCCTTGGCCTTTACCAAGGAGGAGCGCGAGTGGATGAGGACGAACCACGGCAGCGTCTATCTCTTCCTGCGGGTATGCGGTCTAAAGGGCAGCAGCGCCGAGGACGCCCAGGCGGCGCGGCGCGTCATCCAGATGCGGATGGCTGGCGGCTCCCCGCTCGGCGGCGGCGGCGGCGGCGGCGGCGGCAGCGCCAGCAGTAGCATCAGCGCGGTCGTGGCAGAGGCCGAGCGATGCTTCGGCAGGGAGGAGCTGGCCTGGGTTCGGGAGAGGTACGGCGATGGCCTCTCCTTTATGGTCAGTCTGCGCCTCAGGTGGGCCAGGGCCGGCGACGGGCGCAAAGCCAACAAGATTGCTGGGATCCTGATGGCTCCTGACGGCGACGGGGGGTGATAACGGCAGCAGCTTGGGAAGGAGATTGGGTTTATTTGTTTGAAGTGTTCTTTTGACGGAGTTTTTCTACAGCGATAAAAATGCAGATGAAATTGAAATAGAAATCACAAGCATGTCGGCACAATACAGATCTCGCACAGTGCTAATTGTATTTTATAACTACCTAACTACTCCGTAGTTCTGTTGAGCCGCCCCACTTAACCCGCAGTCTTTCTTCCAGTCAACCTACATCTTAAACATCTACTTCTGGACATCATTATCGCTCCTACCAGATTGCGCACATCTCTCTTTATCAAATACAACTCGGCCAGCTGTTTCAATGGGCAGCTTCAAGCGGAAGCGCGCCGATAGCGCCAGCGACAGCCAGGCACGGAAGCGCACGCAGCCAGAGGACCTCTTGTGTCCCGCGTGGGTATTGACCAGTTCTAATGCCCAGTACGAGTGCCCTCTATGTGTGGCATGGTGCTGACGTTCCATCGCGCCAACTTCTCTGCCGGCCGTACACCCGTCTAATCATTGTCTACAGCGTCGCAAGGGACAGGGCATGGTTCTGTGACGACTACAGACCCATTTCGTCTTTTCTCACCCATCCGCTCGGAGCCAAGGACGGGGCAGTGGACGGGGCAGTCATAGGCATCGGCACTGTGCGACTGCCCGTCAAGATCTCGCCTGATCCCGGAAATCGTGAGCACGGCGTCGTCACGCTGCGCAATGTATTGCACGCTCCCAAATCATTGTGCAACATGATTGGCCTGCCATTCCACCGTGACTATCACTCGATCATCGCTCCACGCCTCCCAGTCAACGAATTCCACCTGCCCGACGGCACCCCCGCTGGCTTCTTCAAGAATGAAAGATTTACTCAACTCAGGCTTAGCGGTCCGCCCATCGGCCCGCACGTAGGTCCTTCGCCGTTCAAGCCCCGGTGTGCATACTGGCTGCGTGGCGACTGGCCAGACGCAGAGCGCGACAAATGGCTACTACCCAAGAAGCAACAAGTCCTGGATCGCCCGTCCGCGGAAGAAAGGAAGTGGCTCAAGAAGCACTACGGCAATGAGTACAAGTTCCTGGCCGCGCATTGTCTCAGAATTCGTGACGAGCGGGACCGGCACTCCGGCCTCGAGCTGATGCGCTCCATGATGCGGCGCGTTGCGGTCGACAGTGTTGGCGGGATGGGCTACAGCCGGGAAAGCGTGACGCCAGAGGAGAGGAAGTGGCTGAAGAAGCATTACGGCAACGAGTTCAAGTTCCTCGCCATGCACGGGCTCATGATACATAAAGAGGCAGACCGGCAGAAAGGCCTCGAGATTGTCCGCGCCATTATGGAGAAAGATAGGCTGTATGGCTAGGAAGGCTCGCACAGATACTCTGCCAGATGGACTGGCAGCTCAGTCGCACTTCAAACCTCGAGCGGATAGTAGCAGATCCGAAGGCGACGTCGGTGCTTGAATAGGGCCAGATGCCCCTATCATGGTATCCAGTACATGTATGTATTTTATTTGCCTCTGTTTGAATCAACACACACACGTCGTATCCGTCGCTTAATTGCCTCGATTCCGGTTTCAGAGACCGGAACTTCACATCGGGCATGCCTGCTAATTACAGGTTGTCAGTTACAAACATCCACGTTGTTGATAGGCGACTGCTTCAATGAGACCTCAAACACTCATGTTACATCTAGATTAGGGGTATTGTTACCTTTAAGTGATTGTTCGAGGTCTCATTGAAGCTCTCGCCTATTAATTAGTCTTACGGGCGGCAACTTGCTTCACCAAAAGCAGAGAGGTTTGCCGTCTAGTTGCGATTCTTGGGTCCACGTCTTGGGTCCAAGTTTTTTCCAATGGCCACCGACTTCACCGGAGCTCTTGAAATACCTGGCCCTCTGCTTCCACGGCGTGGCCGCGTGCGGTGTGACTTGGGGCTTGAGGCTCAATCGTCCTATCCCGCACAACAGTAGCCAGAGTTGGAAAGAACGACGGCCATCCGAGCTCCTTTTAAATCAACGCTCGCGTTTTCAGCTTCTGCTCTTCAAATCTACAAGGACTCATCTTTTGTCAACAGCCATCAGCTTTTCTCCAAGTTGTCAGAAGCACCCTTTCCGAAACGAACCAACAATCATCTTTGCTGCATCTCAAAGCACCATGAGTGAAGAAAACCTCGACGGCCTTTTTCCTCTGCCCTGCCCGGCTTGGATTTTTTCTTATGGTTCCAATACCCAGTAAGGATCGCTTGTTCTAAATCTCCCTCCCACCAAACACTGTCTAACTCCAAGCTAGCATTGCAAAAGACCGTTACTGGTTTGGCATCGACTACAGGTCAATTTCATCCAGTGTCACTGACGGCCCCGGAGGTACTTCTGTGGCTGTCATCGGCATTGGCACTGTCAATCTCCCCGTCAAAACGAAGCCCGACGAAAGACATCGCGGTAACAGCATCTTAACGCTGCTGAACGTTCTCCATGCCCCCTCCTCCTTGTGCAACATGATTGGCGCGCCAGCAATTCATCACTACGAATTTTCCCTACGCGCGGGTCCTGGATTTCGCGGCACCATTTCACTCAACGATGGCACCCCCGTTGGTTTTTTCGCTCCTCATGGTATCTTCTTCGAGCTCCAGCTGAGCGATCCTCCCATTGGACCCATGGTCGGCCCTTCACCATTCACTCCGGGCGTCTTTTACTGGATCAATGCCACATGGCCCACCGAGGAGCGCGAAAAGTGGATGGAAGGTGTAGGCGCCTTGTTGCGCCTCCCCTGGCCCAGTGACGCAGGAAACCCCAGGTCGTCTTCTCCCTGACAGAGAGAAGAGGTGGCTGAAAGATCATTACGGGGCAGACTCCAATCTCTTGGCAGCTTTGATAAGAGCATCGACAAAGGCGAGGACGGCGAGCAAGGAAGACGTTTTCTGCGCGTCGTAACGAGGGACAAGGATGAGAATGACTTTGGTATTGGTTATCAATAGACGGGATTTTGCTAGCTACAGGAGTTGCGCTTGGTAAACGCCAGACTTTTTTCACGATCATGGCGGTCCTGCACGCTGGACACTGCCGCCTGTGCGTCTCAGTAATTATTGTTTACATCTTGTGCGAACAAAAGCATAGAAGAATAAATACTCTGCGACTTGCTTCCGATATCTTGAGTGATACCAACCAACACACCGTCTCGCGCCATAACGTCGGCCACCCACTTCTCGGCACCACCCACTTCTCGGCACCACCCACTTCTCGGCACCACCCACTTCTCGGCAGGGTAAACCCAGCCACCTTTTATTCTAACTAACATAATTTAACACGTGATTTCTTACGTAATTCCTATTCTTTAATTATAATTTTTTTCCTATATCTATATTATACCTAAATATATAGAATCTAACCTTTAAAATATAATATAAGATATTACTAAAGGCTATAATTAGTCTTATATATTATAATATTAGAATATATTATAGTTAATTATATAAGACTATTTAAAGAGTAAAATATTATAAAAAAAGGCTTTTAAATAAATATAAAAGCTTTTTATAGCTTAGAAATTATACTTAATTTCTTAAATATTAATTTAAAATATAATAAATAACCCTCTTATATATAAGTAAGTTAAGAAAATTATATTAATATTAGTTAAATATAATAGTTATTAATAACTAATTAGTAAAAATTAATTATAAGGTTTTTTATATTAAAACCTAAAAGTTAAGACCTTAAGAGGTAAGAGGCTTAATTTTTAATAAATAAATAGTACTTTAACTTATATTATTAAGGATTTCTTTAAACTTTTAATAATCTAAGCTATTTAAAAAATACTACTAGTAAATTAATATAATATAAATAAAATAAGGCTTATAATAAGGCTCTAAGAGAATAGCCTAGTACTAGGGTTATTATAAAAGTAAATTACCTTAAAGAAGTAGTCTAGTTAATATTATTAGAGTATAATTTTTAAGTATATTTTAATAACTAAGAAGAGACTAAAGCTATTAGTTCTCTTTAATAGAAAGAATATATAATAATAGTAGTTTCCTAATAAATTATACTTTTTTAAAGCTAGTACTTTAAGGTAATAGTAAGAGGTTAGATAAATAATAAAGTAATAGTCTTTTAGCTAAAAGTAATCTTTTTACCTTAAATAAAGCTAATTATAGGCTAATAATATCTTTTTATTTTTAATAGTTATAGAAGTTATTATATAACTAAATTCTTATTTAAATATTATTAGAATAATATTTATTTATTATTCTTACTAGCTTATAGCTCTTATATTCTTTAATCTCTTAATATAACTATATTTAGCTTAATTAAAACTAGTTATTAAAAGGAGCTTAGTATATAACTTAATAATACTAATTCTTTATCTATTAGTAAGTAAATTTTTCTTAAATATTACTCTATTACTAAAGAAGCTAGATTAATAAAAAAAAATATTTAAATTAATTAGTAAAAAACTAGTCTTTATCTATATTATAAACACTAATAGAGATATAAGATAACTAGGGTAGCGACCTAAAGGAGTAACTAGGCAGGCACTTATAGATATATAGCTAAAAAGATAAATAAGTTATATAACTAGATTACTATAAATTATAATAAGCTAATAGTAAGCTAAGAGTAAGCTAGATTATTAAATTATAGAGTAAGCTAGAGTAATCTAAGGCTATAATAGAAAGATAAATAAGTACTTAAGGAGGAGGTATTCTTATAACTAGGTAGTCTAGATCTTTACTAATTAATCTAAGTAATTCTAAGTAATTAGTTTTAATAGTTCTACTCTTAATAATTCCTTATAATAATAGATATTATTTATTATTACCTTATAATATTTAACTTAACTTATTACTTAAGAAATAGACTAATTATAGATTAGGATTAAGCTATTATTATATTTTAATTAGTCTTATTTAGTAAATTATTTATAAAACCTTAAGTAATTAACCTTTTATAATATCTATTATAAGTAAAAATATTACTAACTTTATATAAATAGTATAGTAAATATATTAGTAGATTATAGCCTTAATTATATAAGTATAAATACTTTAAGCTAATCTAGGAGGAGGAGCTATATATAGTATATTAAAATTTCTAAAACCTAATATATTTAATAAAACTAAAGGGAATATTTAAACCTTTTTTATATAAGCTAAGGCTTATTTAAAGGTTAATATTACTATTAATAAAGAAGTATTTAAGATTCTTTATATTAGAAACCTTCTTATAAGTAAAGTAATAAAATAGTAAGAGCTAACCCTTAGAGACTATTTTAATAATAATAAACCTAAAGTAGAAACTACTTAAGTCTTTAATAACTATAATAATTTTAAGGAGTTACTAAAAACTACTTTTAGGGACCCTAATAAAATTTAAACTACTATATATAAGCTTAAAGCTCTAAAGTAAACTAGATTTACTTAGTACTATATATAAAAGTTTAGGTATATTACTACTTTTATTAATTAAGATAATAATAGCTAAATAGAACTTTTTTATAATAGACTTAGAGAAAATATAAAAGATAAAATTACTAAAAAAGATTAACCTAATAACTTTAATAAGTTTATTAAGAAGATTATTAAGATTAATAATTATCTTTATATTAAATAACTTAAATATAATAAAAAGGGTATAAACTACTAAGGTAACCCTTTATAATATAATTAGGTAAATACTAGAAGATATTAAAATAAATTTATAACTTATAAGATATATTTAAGTCTTATAGAACTTAATATTATTAGAAAAGAAAAAAGAAAGAAATATTATAATTATAAGAAGGCTAAATACTTTATAAATAAGTATAAGGCACTTAAGAAATAGTAAAAGCTAATAACTAAAAAAAGAAAGATTAGTATAGCCTATTATAAAGATCTACTTATTTAAAATATTAGTATAGCTAATAATAAAGAATACTTTTTAAATACTAACTAGTTTATAAATTATAATAAAGAATTAATATCTAATAAAGATTAGGACTTTAGGACTTAGCTAATATTAGAAGAAGAAGATATTATTATAATTATAGAATTAAATATAAGAGATAGGTTTACTTATATACTAATAGTATTATTATCTAATAACTATATTATTAAAGGATAATCCTATTTTAGGAATAATAAACTTAATATAATAGTTATTTATAGGATAAATATTTTAGACCCTATAGTACTAATAGTACTACTAATAAACTAAAAAATATAAATTTATAAGACTAACCTAAAACTCTTAGAACTTAGTATTACTAACTAAAATTATATAATACTCTTATAAGCTTCTTATCCTTTTAATAAGTATAAATAATACTTATAGAAGAAATTAGAATACTAAGTATTTTTAAGTTTTAACTTATAAAATAAAATCTTTAATAAATATAAACTCTAATACTAGAAAATTAAAAAAAGAAAAGGGGATTTTATTACCCTTATAAAGAATTCTAAAGAAGATTATTATATTAAGAATAAAAATATATATACTATTTATATTATATTATTAAAATATATAAAGGGAGGAAATAGTATACTTATAAGTAATTTACTTTATTTAAACTTAATTAATATAGTTAGTAGATTAAGTAATTATTAAAGAAGCTTTAAGATAGTTATATAAAACTAATAATAATAAAGAAAAGATAAATAAAGGGAATAAAAAGAATATAAAGTAAAATTAAGAAATAATAACTATTATTATTAATAAGACTAACTCTTTAATAAGGATCTAATAGGTCTTTATATACTATAAATATTAATAGTAATAAATACCTTATCTTTAATATTATAATTAAAAGAATAAAAGTTAAAGTAATACTTAATAGTAAAGTATTAAGAAATTATATCTTACTAAATCTTATTAATAGATTATAATTACCTTAAAATAAGAAAAATAAGCTTTACTAACTTATAAATATAAAAGGAAATAATATTTAGTATAGTTATAGTATAGTAAACTAAGAAACTATATAACTTCTTATATTTATTTTTAATATAAATTATATATTATCTTTAGATATTATAGTAATCTTAAAATATAATATTATATTAAGGTTATCTTAATTATAAATAAGTAATCCTAAAGTTAACTAAAGAACTAGTTAACTTTAGTAAGATATATTAAGATATAATTATAATAATAGAAGTAACTAAAAATAAAGAAAGGTACCTTAATTAAATTAAGACTAATCTTAAGGAATTTACTTAATTACCTAAGAATTAAAAGCTAGTATAATAAAGATTCTTAAAGAATACTTAAAGTATAATAAGCTATTTAGTAAAAAGCTAGAGATAGGACTATTAGAGTATTTATACTAAGATTATAAGATTAAACTCTAGCCTAATAAAGAACCTAGGTTTTAGAAGATTTATCCCTAAAACCCTAAGTAGGATAAAATACTTAAGGAGTATTTAGAGGAAATATTATAAAAAGGTTATATATAACCTTCTAAATCCCTAATAAAATATCTAATCTTATAAATACTAAAGTATAATAAAAAGCTATAACTATATATTAACTATTAATAGCTAAATAATATTATAATTAAGAATTAATACTTATTACTACTTATTATAAAAATATAAGATAAGATAAGATAAGTTAAATAGTTTATTATCTTTAACCTAAAAGGGGCTTATAACCTTATCTATATAAAGAATAATTATAAGTAAAAAACTATCTTTTAAACTATAAAAGAATACTTTAAGTATCTAGTTATACCTTTTAATCTTACTAATATACTAACTACCTTCTAGACTATAATTAATAATATATTATAAAAATAACTTAATAATTTTATAGTTATTTATCTTAATAATATCTTTATTTATTCTAATATACTAAAAAAGTATAAGAAATATATATATAAAATACTTTAAGTACTTTAGAATAATAATTTATTAGTTAAACTAATAAAAAGTAAATTTTACTAGTAGAAAGTTAAATTCTTAAGATATAAAATTACCTTAAGATATATTAGGATAAGTCTATTAAAAATTAAAGATATTTAAAATTAGCTAGTATTAACTAATATTAAAGAAGTTAGAGGATTCTTTAGATTTATAAACTTTTATTAATACTTTATATATAAATTTAGAGAAATTACTATTCCCCTAATAGACCTTATAAAGAAAGATAGAACCTTTAAATAGACTAAAAAGGAAAAAGAAGCTTTCTAGACCTTAAAAGAAAGGATTTTAGAAGAACTAGTTTTAATTATAGCTAATCTAAATAAACTATTTAAAGTTAAAACTAATATCTTAGACTTTATAATTAAAGGATAACTTAAATAAAAAGATAAAGAAGAATAACTTTATTTAGTTATTTTCCTTTTAAAGAAACTTTATAAACTAAAATTAAATTATAATATATATAATAAAGAATTAATAGTTATTATTTAAGTATTTAAAGAATAATAATACTATTTAATAAGTATAAATTATAAAGTTAAGGTTTATTTAGATTATAAGAACCTTATTTTATTTATTATTATAAAAGAACTTAATAAATAATAAATATAATAATATAAAACCCTTATAAACTATAACTTTAAGATTTTATATTAAAAAGGGATATTTAATAGTAAAGTAAATACTCTTAACTAAAAAGAAAATTTAAAATTAAAAGGAATACTAATTAAATATCTAATATTTAAGTATAATAAGAGTAAAAACCTAGTATTAGATACTTAAGAACTTAGTATAACTTAGAAAATAAAGCTAGATAATACTTAAATATAATAAATTAAATTATATATTAAGAAAAATAGCTACCTAAATAATTAGAAGATAAAATTATATTTAATTAAGAAAGGAGAGACCTTCTTATATAATAAATATTAATATATTCTTAGTATACTCTAAGAATAGCTTATTAAGGAAATATATAAATACTTATTATATAGATATTAGGGTATAAAGAAAATAATTAATAGATTAAGAAGATTATATAACTTCCTAGAAAATAAGAAAATAGTATAATAGATTATAAATAAATATAATATATATAGAAAAGTAAAAGTATTATAATATATACCTTATAAAGAACTATAACTAATACTACTATTAAAGTAAGTATAGTAAATAGTTATAATAGACTTTATTATTAAACTACTAAAGTTAAGAGAATTTATAATAGGAGTAGTTTATAATAATATTTTAGTTATTATAAATAAACTTATAAAGTATACTTACTATATTCCTTATATAGAATTAAGTAATACTAAAGACTTAGTATATATATTTTTTAAGACTATTATAGTATAATATAGATTACTAAAGAAGTTTATATTAGATTATAATAAATTATTTATATCTAACTTCTAAAAATACCTTATAAAAACTATAAAGGTTAAGTAAGGCTTATTTATAATATTTTATTTATAGTTAGATAGTGTGTTAGTCGGATTTAACTACCTCTAGGGTTTATTTATAAGGAATAGTATAAAAAGATAAAGTCCTTTTATAGTTTTTAAAATAACTTTTTTACCTTTTTTATATCTAATTTCTATTATTTACCTTATAATTAGGAGCCCCCTTATAGTTTACCTTAGTCTCTAATAATATCTTTACTTAATATAAAACCTTTAATAACTTAGTAAGTAGTAATACTACTAATTATTTAAGCCCCTATTTAATACTATACTTTTTTAATTTTATAAACCTCCTAATTAGGAGTTAATAAATATATTATATATATACTATACCCTTAAAGGAATTACGCTTTTATTAGTATTATAAACCTACCTAATAGTCTTATAGGTAGTAGTAAATACTTTATATATTTTAGCTATTTTCTCCTTTAGTAATAATTATAATAGAGGTTATAGTAAAGAGAAACCTTAGTTAATAGTTAGGATATTCCTAATTATTAGTTAAGAGTATTAAAGAGCTATTATAATAAGAGCTTAGAAAAAAAGCTATTAAAGGAGTTAATAAGCTTAATAATATATAAGGATTTAAAGATAGTTTATCTTAAGTTATAATAACTATTAAGCTTTATAATTATAAGAAGGTTTTATTATTAAACTAAAATATAAATAAAAAAATAGTAAGTAAATAACCTATAACTATATTTAAGATTAGGAGAAGAATTATAGATAGAATATTATAAGAATAGATAAGGATTAAAGTAATCTCTTACTAAGAAAATACTAAGACTAGTAATTATAAGATTAGTACTTATAAAAGGGAGTTTAGCTTATTATAGAGAAAAGTAAAGGATTATATAACTATAATATTAACTATAAAGGACCTACTCTTAATCTAGTTAAATAAGATATTATTAATATAGTTAAAGTACTATAATTAGGATTATAATTAAATTATCTTATAATATAAGAGTATTAGGTAAATAGCTTATAAATAGAGTTCTTATTTAGGGAAATAAGGTATAGATTAAGTAAGTAAGGAACTAGGATAAGGATTAAGGTATTCTTAACTAAAGAAGGATAAGAGAATTAAAGAATATAAGATTAGTAGGCTAAAAAGGGCTTAGGCTCTAAAAGTTAAATATAAAGTATCTTAGGTTATTATACTATTTAAGAAATAAACTACTCTTAGCCTAAGCTCCTTAAAAAACTCTTTTAAAGTATTTAAATACTCCTAATCTAGATAATAACTATATTACCTTATAGTTTTAAGATACTAGATAAATAGCCTATAAAGATACCCTAGTTAGAGAAGAATACTAGAAATAGATAGAAGATAAGGATTAAGGTAAAGCTTAATAGAAATAATTAAAAGTAAAAAGATTATAGACTTAATAACTAATATAAAGGAAAAAGAGATATTATAATATTTATAATAAATAAAACCCCTCTTTTTTTTAGTAAATAGTAAGCTAATTAAAAGCTATTTAATCTTTTAAAGAGATATTACCTTTACTTTATACTATTTTAACTATTCTATATCTTAAAACTCCTAATTATAGTATTATTTATATTATTTAATAATATAAGAGTACTAAAGAGTTATAAAGGAAAGTCTTTTATTATAATAAGAGACCTAATTACTCTTAGTAATAACTTAACTAATATAACTAAAGACTAAGGTCTTAAGAATATAAGAATTAATAGCTAAGAGAAAGGTAAGAAGAGGAGGACTCTAGTAAAAGGAAAGAAGGTAGGAGAGTATATTATAGGAGGGGGAGTAATAAGAAAGGTTAGGGATAAGGACTTTACTAATCTTAACTATAACTTCTTTAAATTAGCTAATAGTAAAAATCTCTTAGTAACCTTAATTTATACTTAACTTTAGCTAAAGATTATCTTTAAGGAGAAATTTAGTAAAGATAATATTATAGAGTTTTTAAAGAAGTTTAATAAATAAATAAATATAAGGGGAATCCTAAATATATATTAATTTAATAAGCTAATAAATATAATTTTACTTTACTTAATAAAAGAGGTTAAGTTAATTATATTCTAATATAATTAAAAAGAGGCTAAGAAGTATCTAATAAAGTACTACTTTAAGTATAATACTAAAGAGTAATATAGCCCTTAAATTAGACTATTAAGATATAATAAATAGTTACTTACTAATAATTATTATATTATTAGTAAATAGCTTATTAAGTATAGGTATTTTTATAAATTACTAGATAAGAGACTTCTTATATTTAGTAAATAGTTAAAATATTTATAGTTAGTAATATTATTTATTATTTATTATAATATAATAGAATAATATAATATTAATATTATTTATTTTAGTAAACTAATATATAAGGATATATACTAGTAAATCTTTTACTTTATTAGGGATTAAATCTAATTTATATAAGATAAAAGATATAAGAAAGCTACTAATTAGAAGGTTCTAGTAAGGGTAAAGGGAGAGCTTTTAGAGAAGGTTAAAGATATATAGCTTATCTTTAGGTAAGATATTAAGCTTACTATTAACCTAGTTAAATAATATAAGCTCTTAAAAAGGATAAAAGGTCTAATAATCTATATCTCTAAGAACTAAAATAATAACTAGAAGACTCTTATTTAATAAAATAATTAAATACTTAAGGATAAAGATAAGGCTCTAGTAATAATTAATAGTATAAAAATAAATAAGGACTAGGATACTAAGGAATAAGAGGTCTATATTAATATAATAAGGACTAATAAGGAGTAGGTTTACTAGTATTACTTTAGGTAAGGATACTTTCCTAATACCTATAACCTTATAAATATAGATATCTTAGTATACTTTTACTCTTATAATTTAACTATATATATACTCTCCTTTAGATTAAGGAATAAGTACCTTATTCTACCTTAGTTATTATACTAATTCTAAGGTAAGTAAGCTATTTAGAAGCTTACTATCCTATAGGCCTTAAAAGTGCTAGGATCTAAGTTTATAAAATAAGTAATAACCTTATATAGAGGGTCTAAGCTAAAACTAGTCCTTAGACCTTAAGAATAGGAGAAAGTAGATTTTACCTAGTAACGCCTACTAAAGAGTTAGAAAATACTAGTACCTAAGGCTAAGCCTAGTAGTCCTAGAGCTAATATTATCTATCTTAATAATATAGACTAGCTAGAACCCTTAATTATTAATATAGTAAATATTAAACTATATTTAAGGAAGAGATCTAGGGTATCTAATAACCTATTAGAGAAGGATAACCTACTTACTAAGCCCTAGAACCTTAAATCTATAGTTATATAAAAAATAAGCTTTTCTCCTAATATAGATAAAAATTTAAAGACTAGGGTTAAATTTAATACTAGTAATTTATAATAATAAGTTATAAATAATATTATATTAAAGAAAATAAGTATAATAGCTAAGGAAGTTATATAATATAACCTAGAAATTAGACACTTATTTACTTAAAGGGTTTTAAATATAGTAAAAGGGATCTAGAGAATAGAAGTAATCCTAGTAGTGCTTATAAGCTTAAAGGCTAAAAAAGGACTAGCTATTATTAACTTATATATTAGAGAGTAGGAGGCTACTAATTATATCTTCTATAATACTATATTAATAATAAATATTAGTATAGTCCTAATTAGAGAGTATACTACTTAAGAGTAAGAATATAAGTAGTTAGCCCTAGTAAAAAGGGGGGAGTATTTAGTAATTATAGATAAAGTAAGAGGCCTAGTAAGTATAGAAATTATCTTTATAAGAGTAGGACCTCTAATTACTAACTTAAGTAATAAAGGGACTATTAATTAAGAGGATAAATAAGAAACTATATATATATACTATATTTTTAATACTAGATATATTATAACTACTTAATAATTCTTACCCTTTATTTATATTAAAATAAATACCCTTAAATACTAGCTAATAGAGGCACTTATAGATTTTAATATAGAAAAGAATATTATAAGCTAGAAATTAGCTACTAAGTATAAGGTTATTATAGAACCCTAATAAGTTATATTTATATTCTATTCTAATAAATAAGTAATTATAACTAAATCTATACTCTTAAAACTATACTTTAAAAATACCTTTATTTAATAAAGAATCTATATAACTAATAGACTAGTATTAATAGACTTTATCTTAAAAATACCTTTTATTAGATTTACTTAAGTTATATTTAAGTATCTTAAAGATTAAGAGGGTATAGAGTTATAAGTATAGTTTAGTAATACTAAAATAATAACCCTTATAATAAAACTAATAGCCTAAGAAGTTACTAGTAAATTACTTAAGTCTAGATAATAGTTATTATAAATATAGACTATAGTTATTAATTAGGAGCTTATATAAAAAGAGGATATATTAAAGGGAGAATTTAAAGAAGGGGATATAATTTTTAGATTAGAAGAGAATAATAAAGTAGAAGTTAAGAAGACCTTATATTAGATTATTATAAGAGAAGAAGTTATAATAAAAAAAGAAAATATAACTATAGATTTATAAGAGTAACTAGAAAATAAGATTAAAGTCTTTACTCTTTATAAGAAGAAAGGGGTAAAGGTAGAATTATTAGATATATTTAATAATTTTATATTAAAAGGTAATTTAAAGTAAAGAGAGAAAAAGTAAAAAGAAGTAAAGAAGGAAGTAGAAGTTATTTATAAATATATTAACTTTTTAATAAGTAAATTCTTAAAGATTAAAAAAAGCTTTTAGATATATAAGGAAAGGCTATAAAGTATAGAGGAATAGATTAGTAATTTAATAGAAAATAAATAAAAGATATTCTTTATAATACTTTATAATAAAGAAGCTATATTAGCCTAGACCTTTAAAGAGAGTAGGTAACTTAATCCTAATATAGTACCTCTATAAGAGCTAAAAGTTATTAATTATAAGCCTTAGTAAGTAAAATTAATCTTAATCCTAAAGGGAATTTTACTAAAGTTTATTTAGTTATTTAAGATAAGATTAAAAGCTAGTATCTTAAAAGAAAGCTATAGCCCTTATAAGAACCTAATATTCCTAGTTATTAAGCTAAATAGAGGATTATAACTAATTAACTTAGTAATATATATTAATATAGTATTAGTCTAAGATATAAATATTCCTCTAATTTATAAAAAGATTACTAAAGACTTTATAATATATAAGATCTTATTATTATTAGACTTCTTTTTTAGTTATAATTAGATACCTTTAGCCTTTAAAAGTTAGGATTTAATAACTTTCTTTAGCTTTATTAGCTTATTAAGAATATATATACTTTTTTAAGGAGCTACTAATTTAGTTATATAGTTTATATATATAATAATATAAATACTAATAGAACTTATATTAGAGATCTATTATCCTTACCTAGATAATATTATTATATAAGGCTTTAATAGTATATATAGTAATAAAGAGGTACTCTTAGGAATTAGATATTATATAGTAGAGTATATTTAAAACCTTAATAAGATCCTAGTAAATATTAAATTAGTAAATTATATAATTTTTAATAAAAAGAGCTATTAGTATTAGAAGAGAGTAGTAATTATAAGGTTCTTTTATAGTACTTTTAGCTATAGCCCTATAAAGTATAAGGTCTTAAAGATTTAAGAGTAGAAAAAGTATTATAATATTAAGGAAGTATATAACTTTTTAGGTATAATAACTAGTTATAAACCTATAATTAAGGGCTATTTAGGTATTACTAAACCCTTAATATAGCTCTTAAGGAAAAATATAGGTTTTAAGTAGGGAGGATTATAAGAAGAGGTAATAGAAGAGCTAAAGAGAAGGCTTATTATAGCCCTAATCCTAATTACCTTAAGCTATAAATAGGGTATAAGAGTAATTATTCTTTAAGTAAATACTTTATTATTTAAATAAAGGGTAATATTAATATAGATAATTAAGGGGAGGAGAATACTTATATAATTTAAGAATAGTATTTAGATTATTATAAAGGTAAGATATAATTAAATAAAGTATAAAGCTAGAGGATTATTATATATATTCTAATAACTATAAGGTTATATTTATAGTATTAGTTTTATCTTAAAAATAAATATATTAGTCTTAAAATAATAGATTAATAGTAAAGTAAATAATATTATAAGAGTACTAATTATAAAGTAGTTAAGTTATATTTAACTATTTAACTTTATAATTTTATATATACCTAATAAAAAGAATTTAGTAGTAAATATATTATTTTAAAAACTAATAAGACTATTTAACCTTCTAAAAGTAGAGTATAAAGGAGATTTAAAAGAGTTTATTAACCTAATACTAAATTCTATATATAATAATACCTTACTCCTTAGATTAGGATATAGTAATAAAAGTTAATTAATAGTAATATTTTTAATAATAATTTAGTATTTAGAAGGGATATCTCCTAATTAGAGATATAAGTTTAAAAATAATATAAATTAGTATCTTCTTTATAAAAGAAGCTTATATTAAAAAATTCTAAGGAGGCTTAAATTACTTTTATTAATTAATAACTTAGATACTAGAAAGATAATAATTAAAGAGGCTTATAGTTCTTTTAGATATAAAGGATCTTAGATTATAAGTAAATAGATTAAAGCTTAATACTTTTAGCTAAAAATAGATAAGGATATATAGGTTATTATTTAGGTATATAAATCTTATTAAAAGTAGGCTATTATATATAAGAGAGAGACTACTTAGTATATAGAGCTTATAAGACCTATAGAGAAAATATACTTTAATTTATAATATATACTTAATAATTAAGAATATAAGTTTCTTATAAAAGCTAGGTATAATCTTATTAGCTAAGTAGAAGTAATACTTATTAAAAGTTATAATTTAGCTATTATATTTAGATTTATTAAGAAATTATTAAGTAAGTATAGTATATTTATAAAAGCTATTATTAATAGTAGATTAGAGTTTAAGGGAGAGTTTCTAACTATACTATATAACTAAGGTTATAAGTATATAATAATCTTAAAATATAATCTAAAAGTAAATAAAATAATAAAAGTAAGGTATTATAGTATAATATCTACTATAGTAAAAATAATTAGGCCTAGTATAATAGCCTAGTAATACCTACTAGATATAGTTTTACTTATAAACTAAATATTAGTATAAGTATTATATAAAAGATCTCCTTACTAGTTATTATTTAATTAGTACCTAATCTTATTAATAGAATTAGTAGTCTTAACCTAGAGGTTAATAAGTTAGGATAATATATAAGACTAATACTCTTTATTTAAAGCTAGGGTAAGGGTCCTTTTAAAGTACTATAAAGATATTAAGACTATATACTAAAAAGTCCTTAACTTCTAAAAGTAATTAGTAGCCTAAATAGACTAATAAAATAGATTCTAACTATAAAAGAGCCTAATACTAGTAGGTATACTAGTCTTAGTATATAATATAGTTTAGAATAATAACTTATTTTAAGATATAAAAGTAAAATTATATTAATAAGGTCCTTATAAGGTAATAAGATATAATAATAAGATAAAAGTATACTATTTTATAACCTTAAATAAAATTAACTTACCTAGAATATATACTACTAATTAGCTAAAGGTATTTTAGAAGGATAAAGTAAGGTAGTAGTTTTATAAGAAGGATAAAGACTAAACTAATCCCTTAGAGAATAACTCTAAAAGTAATAGTAAGAGTAATAAGTATATTTTAGAGGATAATAAGGGAGCTTCTAATCTAGATAAATTATAAAATAATAAATTATAATATTATAATTTATAATATAGAAGGCTATAAAAAGGGCTATAAGGAGCTAGCTTTAAGAAGGGAGGACTTATTATAAATATACTTATAATATAAGATAAGGATACTAATTAATATAAAATTATAATTTAAATTATAAGTTTTTAGCTTTTATAAAGAAACTTATAAGGAAGATAATAGTAAAATAAAAAGATAAAACTAAAAGTATTAATTATTATTATTAAAAAGAAGTATATAATAAAAAGCCTTAATTATAAGTAATATAACTAGTTCTTTATATTTTATTTTTTATTTTTCTATTTATAAGAGTCTATACTTAGCTTATTAAGAAGAAGCTTCTATTACTACTTAATAATTTTTAGCCTACCTATAGTCTCTAAGAATAACTAGTAATAAATTTAGAGAGTAGATTATTAGTCTAACTAAGTAGGTTAGAGAGGAATTAACTAGATACTAGTAACCTAATCTCTATATAAGCTATATTTACTATCTTCTTAACCCTCTAAAGGCTTTTAGTATTTAAGATAAAGTTACTAGTTATATTAATAACTAATAATTTACTAGATATAGTTTTTATAAGATTTACTAAGAATACCTAGAATAGAGATATAGTCTTAAAAAGGGTATAGAATATAAGAGTATCTTAAGGTAATATTTAATATAAAGGTAGTTAAGTAATAAGAGTAGAATTAAGGGTTTTAATAGTTATATATCTAGATTAAAAGTACCTTTTACTTATTAATATAATTAAATACTATTCTAAGAATAAGGCCTAAGAGGGTCCTAGTTTTAGTAAGAAGATATATACTTTATACTTTAGAAAGAAGAGTATATTTAGTAATTATCTTCTAAAATACTTAATTAGAAGAATAAAATTACTTTTAGAACTATATTATTAATACCTAGTCTTTTAGTATAGCTAGGTAGAAAGTAAGCTTAAGGTAAAGTAAAGTCTTATATATATTATAACCTTTACCTCTAATAATAAAAAGAATAAGGTTAAGTATAGCCTAGATTATTAGCTATATAGAAGATTAAGAGTTATAAAGTACTTATATAAGGAACTTAAAGCTTATTAATATAGTAATTACTATTAGCTATCTACTATAAGTAATAATATTAATAGAAGTCTATTATATTAGGTATAGTATTAAAGAGAGTATAGATATTAAGAAGCTTCTAATTTAGTATTTTAAGAGCCTTAAATTTAATTATAGGACCTAAGAGATAATTAAGTAAGGGGATATTAAGGTAATTAAAGATATAAGGAGACTTACCTAAGTAAGTTAATTAGGAGGATAAAAGGAAGAAAAGAAGAAGAAGAGGAGGAAATTATTAAAGAAAAGAAGATATAAGAGGATAAGTATATTAGCTATTTAAGCTATAATAAATATACTATAGTTTTATATATATTTATTATAATAAAGCTATTAGCTAGTATAGATTAGTAGCCCTATATACCTAATTTACTAGATTAGCTAGTAATTATATTATTTATATAAACTATATTCTTTATCCCTCCCTCTTCTTTTTTTTTTCTCTCCTATATCCCTTTAAAGCTCTTTATACTCTACCTCTACTACCTAAAACTCCTAATCTTAGCCCTAAAGGTTATTTTCTTTAAACCTATTATTACCCTAATACCCTTAAGACTTTTCTATTTTTATTAGTTAAGTAAGAAATTTATCTTTTTATACTTTATTTTATTTTTCTTTATATTTTATAACCTAATTTATAGTCTATTATTTTATTATACCTATTTTCTTTCTCCCTTATATATTAAGAAGTACTTACTTAATTTCTAATTCTTTATTTTATTATATAAATATTTTTATTATTATTTTCTTTTTTATTTTTATTTTTTATTAAAAATAGCTATAGTATTTTACCTTAAGAAAAAAAAAAAGGGTAA
>JAAHCF010000394.1:0-35237 GCA_038367545.1 Beauveria asiatica | reverse complement strand
TTTTTTTTTTTTTTTTTTTTTTTTTTTTTTTTCCCCAAGGAAAATCTGGCGAGGGGGGGTAGCCACGATGGGTGCGGCGCACGTGCAACATGTGATGCCGGCTCCAACATGGTAATAGAATGCGACGATGCTGAATATGGCAAGCGGAAAAGAGAGAAAAAATCAACGACTATGCAGAAATGAGACTTGTACGGCCCATGAGGCTCTACTCACCTGGACTAATTATTTCCTTTCCTTTTTCGCTCAAAATTCCTCATTCATACCCCTCGTGCGCACCTTGTATCAACTAGTCGCCAAGCCCTCGCAGCGCACAGCGCGCGCTGCATGAGTTCAAATTGCATACTGTACTTTTTAGATTACCGCAAAACATGTCCTCTCTTGGCTTTTGGCTTGGCTTTCAATCTCTTCTGGTATTTTATTAATCTGGCAAGAAAATCTCTAGGGTAGCCGCGTCATTCACACCCCTACCGTTCCAACTATCGTCTCCTTTTTTTTTTTTTTTTCCCCAGGCCCAGGGTGTAAAGGCCAAAGAACTGATACCAAGAGGCTCGGCAAAACAACGCAAATTCTTGTCTTATTCATTCTTTTCCCCACAAACTTTTTGAAAAGAAGAGAAAATGGGAGAGATCGTGGCTAAAACTCTAAATAACAATTTTCTCAACGCCCGCAAGCATCGACTGCTCTGAACAGGGCCCACCTCCTTGGTCTAGACCTAGGTCAAAATAGCAAACAATGGCTGGGAGCAAACAATCCTGACAAGAAAAATCCATCTATACATTGGTTACTGATAATTCAGCTTCATAATCTGCATGTACATCACAGTCTAGATCTAGTCGTCAATGCCTCCCCACTCGCCCTCTGCACCACCACCGTCGTCGTCGTCGTGGCGCTGCGTCGTCTTTCGCCTCTTGCTGCCTTGAATCGCGCCGCGCCTGTTATTCTCCCTGCGCCGCTCATAACCACTCGTCGACGTGATCCTAGCCTGCGTCGCGCCGCTGCGCCGCGACTCGACCCCGCGCTCGCGCAGCTTCTTGCGGTCCGCCTTGTTGACCTTGGGCAGCGCGTCGAGCAGCCACTTTTGGATGCCGTCCTCGTCGCCCCCCGTCTTGCCCGCCTGCCGCTCGCTCGCCGCAATCACGTTGGCCACCGTCTTGACAAACGGAATGTCCTCCTTGGTGTAAAACGTCACGGCCATGCCGCCCTCGCGGCCTGCACGCCCCGTGCGGCCCGCGCGGTGCACGTAGGCCGCGCTGGAGCCGGGCACGTCGTAGTTGACCACGCCGTTGACGCCCGCAAAGTCGACGCCCCGGGCGAGAACGTCGGTCGTGATGAGCACCCAAATCTCGCCCGCGCGGAACTTGCGCATGATGGAGGCCCGCGCAGACTCGGGCAGGCCGCTGTGCAGAGCAGCGATCCGCGCCGAGCCACCAGCTTCCAGCGCAATGTCATACTTGAGCTCTTCATGAAGAGCTGCCGCCCTGTCAATCGTTTGCGTAAACACGATAAATGGGGGTCGTAATGGAACGGAATCGTCTGCTGTCGTAGGATGTAAAAGTTGGCGAAGAGCAAGTAATTTACCCTGCTCACTAGCAGTGTATGTGAGCTTGTGAACAATATTGGGTACTGCAGTGTCCTTTAAGCCAACAACCAGACGAATAAACGGCTTGGGACCTACTCCCAGACCTTCGGCTCTCGATTGTAGCTTGTCTGTCATGATGGCCTCGATGTTGGATCCCATCGTTGCCGACCAAAACGAAACTCGCAAGTTTGCGTTGGTGCAGGCGGACCAGACACCCATTGTCTGCTCGTAAAAGAGCGCGTCTAGCAAAACGTCAGCCTCATCGAGAATGAGATCCCTGACATCGGGTAGTACGCGATGAGTCGTCGCAGGTCCGGATGTGAGGAAATTCAACAACAGCTGCGGCGTGGTGACCAAGATATCGGGCTTCGCCGCTGTGGCTTTATTTGTCCGCTTCGGGGTTTTGTCCTCTTCGTCTTTATCTTCGTCTTCGTCTTCGCTCTCTTCCTTGTCTTCTTTGTCGCTTTCGCTGTCGTCCTCCAGCTCCTGCTCCTCCGTGTCAAGATTCATCTGCTTCTTCATGGCCATGATCTTGATACCGGTCCCTTGCAGCAGCTTCAGCCCCTCATTCACAATCTGATGGGCCAACTCTCTTGTGGGCACCACAATGACAGCCTCTAGCTCGTGTTGTGTCGTGGTCGCCTCGGGGTCGTTTGGGTCCATGCCTCTTCGTCGCATCATCTGGTCAATGGCCGGGATCAAGAAGCTGATCGTCTTGCCGCTTCCAGTCGGCGCCACTGCCAAAAAGTCCACGCCTTTCTCCAGGCCCTCGGCATCGCAGTCTCCGAGCGCCTGCTTGGGTTCCAAAAGCAGTGGCAGACTGCCCAATTGCACCTCTGTCGGCACGCGATAGCTTTGCGCAACCAAATTCTCGGAAATGCGCCGCGAGATTCCATATGTACTGCGAAGCTGGCCAAAAGTTTCCAGTGGCTGTGGAAACAACTGTGCTTTCTTCTTGTCGTCCTTTTTGGATCCCTCCACCGTCGCCTTCTTTTTCTTGCTTTTCGTGACTTTCTTGGGCTCCTCTTCCTGTTTCGACAGGAGTGTTACCTTGAGACGGTGTGATCTCAGAACCTGCCGGCACTCCTCTTCGCTGATTCGCTTCGCGGGCTTGTGTACGGGTGCCGGGGTCTGCTCGCCGACCTCGCTCTTGGGGTCGTTTGTCTGGGGTTTCGCCGAGGCTTGTTCGGGTTTAGGGGCGAAAAAGTCGACCTCGGGCAGTTCCTCGGCGGCCGAGTCTTGGATGGGCTGCTTCTCCGTCTTGGATCGCTTGCGCTTCTGCCCGCGCACCTCGTCGTGGTAAAGCTGCGGGTTGGTGGCCGCGACACCAGTCGACGAAGGCAGCTTGGCCGACGCGCCGCCAGCATGCCCTGCGCTCTTGGCCGTGCGCTTGGTCCCGCGAGACAGTACCTTGAGAATGTCCATGCTGCGACGCAGGCTGCAAGCGCAAATTCAAAACGGCTGACTGAGGAAACTGGCGAAAAGTGCCTTCGTTTTGCTTGTTGTAGGGGAAAAAAGGAATTTTCAAACGGCGACAGCTGCAACTTTTTTCTGGGCCCCGGGCTTGGTGGGGGATCTCTGGTGGAGCCCCATACAAGGCGGTGCCGGTGCCGTTGCCGGTGCCGCCGTCCGGCAACTCTGTACTTGGGCATGTCGCTCGGTAGAAAAACTGAGAAAAAGTATTCATGGACCTGCTGTTCTCGGCTCTTCTCATATTAAAGCTGATGTGTGCTGTTCTTATCTGAACGTGGACCTTCTCTGACAACTTCTTCGAGTACTGGGTTCATTACAGGCAGCGAGTACGTGAACCGCCAACATGGCTCGAATAAGACGGGTGAATATCTAAATAGAGGACGAACCTACTTGGTGTCTGGGGCTGTACAAGTTCATGATTGTCAAGACTACGTATATTTGCGAGGATTCAGGAAAGCAACAACACAAGAATTACATCACACTGGATCAAGTCTGAGAGCTATAGTTGGTCATGATACCATTATTACGTCAAGTGTTAGACTTGTTACCACTTGATGCTAGGCAATCTCGTCAAGTGACTTCATCTTTTTGTAAACGTCAGCTCCAGCCTCGACACTTGCGTAGAAAAGCGGTCTACGATGCCATCTTCAAAGTCTCTGCTGGTGAAGCCCGGTGCCAGCTGAACCGTATAGCGTCTCAGAATCTCGACAATAGCGAAACGCAGCTCCAGCAACCCAAGCTGCTTCCCAGGACAGGAATATTTTCCTACTCACGCCGTGCTTAGTAAATCTACAAGGCCATCTCCAGTCTCCTGACGCGATAAAGGGGGAAAAGGCAACTCACCGACGGAGAATGGGAAAAAGACGGATCGGTCCACGACGAGCTCCGGCTTCGTCGTCCAGCGTTCGGGTATAAACTCGTTTGGTCGAGGAAACGCTTCCTTGTCTGGCCCAAGTCGCCATTAGCACGCCCAACGCACAGCAGTGGCTACCGCTCCCATTTGCGGCAATGTATACGTACTGCGATGCATTACGATTGCGGGAATCTGTACTAGCATGTTCCCCGGAAGAAGAGCATCTCCCACCTGTAGCCCTTCTGGCGGTGTCATTCGCTGCATGCCGGACGCGACCGGGGGCCGGAGCCGCAGCGTCTCGTCAATGCATGCTTGGAGGTAGCCCAGCTTGGCGAGTCGTGCGGGGTCGCACTCGTCGCACTCGTCGAACTCGGCGAGATCGGCATCAATCTCTTGCTGCAGCTTCCTCTGGGCGTCTGGATTCATCGAGAGCTCGTAAAAGAGGTTCTGCAGCGTCACGGCTACGGTCTCGCTAGCTGCTCGTCAGCACAGTGACGCAGTGTGTCTGTGTACAATGTTCCCTCCCGACGTACCTTCCAGCGACAATGATCAGAAACATGTCACCTTCTAGAAGCCGACGCTGCTTCGCCGTCAGCTCCGCCGAGCACGGAAAGTGCTGTAGAATGGATGAGAAGACGCTGCAGACGGAGCCTGTCGGCTTTTCCTGTTGACCACGTCAGAATCACGATCCGAGCAGGTTAAGGCATGCCAAACCAAACCCGCCGTACCATCTGCGCTTCAAGCTGGTCGTGCAGCCATTTTCGAAAGATGACTAATGGCGCGTTCAGCACAGGAATCATCTTCGCCAAGAGAAAAAGCCACGGAAGGTGCGCAACGGTGCCAAGGAGGTTCGCATTGTCATCAAGAAGGTCCATAAAGTATGTCGATTTCCCCGTAGCGAGCACATCAAAGGATTGGCCAAAGGCCATCCAGCCCATGACCTCGAAGCTGAAAAACTTGAACCATTGAGCGGCGTCAAACACTTGACCATGGCTGGCCTCGATTCTTTCGACAAGTCTTTGCGTAGTCTGCGCAATGCAATCCCTGTAATTTCGAATTCCTTTATATTTGTTAGCTCTCTTAGCTTGCGTGTCCAGCAAACAAAAAGGCAAAAATCCATGTACCTGCTGAGCTGAGTCCACGCTCCCAGGTTCTTCGCTGCTGCGCGTGCGCGACTGGGTCCCTGATTGTGTGCAGAGTCAAAAGCGGTTTGGAGTGTTCATACCATGGACCCTTGCGGCATTTAGACTTGGGGCCGTAGATAGCCTGTACAGCTTCCAGTTTGGTAACGGAGAGTGTAGAGGGCCCTGCGCACTGCCATCAGCCTTGATCGTACATGGATGGCGTCGCCGGTCGAGAGTTACCCAGCCGAACAATATCGCCGTATCGCTCATGTAGTTGCTGCAGTTCACGATGAAGCTGCAAGCCTTTGGAGAGAAACAAAAGATAAAAGTTGGACAGCCGCGCCATGAAGGGTCCAGGATACCGACACAGGACATGGAAAAGGGCCCTGTACACGAGCATGCTGGTGATCAAGCCAGCCATCGTTGCGAGCTCGAGGGTTACAGAGCTCTTGAAAGACACCCACCAGCTGTCGACGGCAGATGTTGCGTGTAGAACAACTGTAGACCCCAGGTTCAGTAAAATGGCACCGACGACCATGTCGCTCGCCAAAGCATCCCATTCTCCTCGACAGAAGATGAGGGCATGCAGGGCCGGGCCGGCGAAAAAGGCCAGTAGATGGTTCATCATGTAGGCTCGGGTCTTTGAGCTCAACGAATTTCCAGCGATGAAGCAGACAGAAAAGAGTACTCAAAATCCTGTTGGACGCACAAACATTAGTAGTGTCATACGCCCTTTATTGTGAGACCTTGATGCATACCTATGCATGTGCCCCCCCCCCCTCCTTGCTGCTTGCCTCCCTCCCACACCATACGCTGGCTGCTCAATCGCTCACATCCGATGATCCAATACACCGTACTTTAATTCAGTGATTTTTCTTAACAAATCAAAGACATGGCTCGAAGAAATGTGTTGCCCACTCAGTGATGCTGGGGAGAGTGAACAGCTTGATGGCGGCTATTCCATGGCAACTTCCACTGCTTCAGTACATCGGCAGTACCAAAACGTTTTGTAAACATACAAATAGGAGCCTGACAGTAAATTCCCGCATCGTGCCATAGTTCAAATACAAGAGACAGGAGCGCGCCGGCGTGGTAAGCACGCCGATCGGAAAGGTTGGTGGTTTCCCGTTCTAGGTGGGCTGGGAATTTGCGACGGCAGCAGACGGCATTGTTTCTCTGCGCCTTGGCGCAGGACTGACTACCTGGGGAGGTATCGGAGAAAATTCAAAAAGCGCGCTTTCATTTGCACCTATGTTTCTACAACTTATTCTCCAGTCAGCAGCTCTCATCTTCTGCTTCGCGTCTTCATCGCTCTCTATACATTCTTCTCTTCATCCTGCAGCTCCGATGCATCAAACTTTAGGGAGCCAAACATTGATGCACCATTAACGGTTTGTTCCGAATCCTGTCTAGCTGGGTCGAGACTCCCACACGGGTCCGCTATGCGGTTTAAACTTGATGGCCAAGGCCGTGAACCAATTCTATTCATTTTTTGTATCTTGATCTTGTCATCAGACATACATGCCGTAATCATATTGTGTATGGAGTCCGCTTATAAGCAAGTCATTTGAGTAGCGTCCGGTGTCGTCTCGAGCACTACTGAGTCTTGAAGAGGAGGATGGCGCAGTGGCCGAGGTAGAAGTAGATAAAGTGCTTGGTCTCTGCAGCGGTGATTAGTTTCGGTCAGAAAGTCCTGTGCCGTCTTGTCGAATTTGGATCATACCGTGGGTGACAAAGCTGCCAAAGTTGCGGCCGACAATGCAGTGCCAGGTAGGGCCCTTGCGCTCGTCAAACTGCAAACCCAAATCGAATGTTAGAGAATTCTTCTCCATATCAAAAGTCACTCGTCCTGTATTCGAGTCCGCCTATCGGGTTACTGACCGTGCGCTTGATGTGTTGTGCAATGTCCTATCGTCCAGCCGTTAAACAACTGTGCATAATGCGCATGCGAGACGTTTGGGAATGGGCGTACCTTTTCAACGTGAAACTTGGCCATGGCTTCTTGAGCTATCGTGGATGTTAGAATCTCCATATCGCATGAAGCTGTGGAGCGGGCCCAACATACCAACTTCAATACACTCTTGCTGCATATCATCGGTCTGGTGGTTGCCTCTGGTCAGTCCTGTTCGTGTCGTCGCAGCCCGGATTTCAATGGATGAATCCTCACCATATCAGCAGACTTAATTTGAGCTATCAAGGCGCTGTCAGCAATCACCCCATGCTTGATATACGTGTGCCGAGGCCGCTGTCGGCAGTCATCTTACCTTCCAGCTTGTCCCTGTTCAAAGGGGTCTCGGGGCCCTTCTCCGCCATTGTGTTGGGTTGCTGTGATTGATTCTGTGTCTGTTTCTCTGCCGATATTTTGACGCCTACGTTTTTTTGGATCAGCGTGGCTCGTTCGTTTGCGTTGTCGTGAAAAGGCGGACGATTCTTCTCCTTTTGAAATTTCGAGGCCTACGGTCACACGTACGGGCGTCTGGGATTTGTGCGGGAGTTGACGATTGTAGTAGATGGAATCCTTTCTGAGCTCTGTCAGAGGATGTACGCGACAAGCTGATCGAGGATTGCGGCGGTTGTCGGTAAACAAATTGAAGCTTCAGGTGGGCGGTTGAAGCTGGAGTCGCGTCTCCCGCGGCGAGGGCATTGACGAGAGGTGCCCACTCTAAATAATAAGTGGCTCTCTGGTGCAAGTCTTACAGTGGAGAACCCCGCAATGCTGCCCAAATACAGTGCGAGTTCCCCCCGTGACAGAAGCTTTTCAAGGCCTGAAAGCCGTGTAACGGTCCACGAACGGGGATTGGGAATAGCATCCTCGGCGCATGCCATATTCATCATCAACAAGAACCCTGATATAGGGAAACTTTAAGTGACTATTGGTCTTGTAAAATCAGCGCGGACGGATGTTTGTATATTGCAATTACCAACAGTTCACCCTCTGTTCTGCGGTCGCCGATAGCCGCTTTCCAACCTCAAATAACTTTCTACGACACGAAAACATGCGCCGTTGTCGATATGCGATAATCTCTTTCAATTTTGTTTCCTCTACCCCTGATTTCTTCAAAACACTGAACTGGGTCCTTAATCAATCTTGCCGATGGATTCCAACCTGAGACAATTACCGGTCGAGATTATCCATCAAAGGCCAAAATCGACGTCATAATTACCCGTAGGGTAGTGTACAAAAAATGCGGCTCGCTCCGAAGCGAGCTGCCGCGCGCATGAGCATGACGAAAGATGATACAATGGATCCGAACTAATAAAGACACCAAAAAGAGAACACCAGAAGCGTCGTCGTGGGCATAGTGGCTTAGCACCTCGACATTGCCGCGCCGGCTCGTAAAGGCGGATATCACATGAAACGTCTAGAATCGAAAACGCCAACAGCCAAAACAGTTCGCCCCAGCCTCTCAAAGGTAAAATTAGAAAACAATAAGCAACCGTCTGATATTGACAGAAAGTAAATAAAGTCCCAAGCATGACTCGACGAAGCTTATTAACAAAAAGGGGTGGTGTGAGGACAAGGACATGGGGCACGACTGGACGAAAAGAGAGAGAAAAAAAAGGACTCAGCCACCATTTCGCCCAGTTGGACAACACAGCCAAGAACGGTCCATCTCTTACAGACGAAGCCTGCATGTTCATCGATACCGCACGGAGTAGATAGTATCTCCTTGATTACTTTTGTGCCTGGATGGAATGGAATGGAATGACCAAGGAGGTGATCAAGACCACTTTTGGTTGTCAATACCCTGACCTTGCCCGCTCGATAGTATAACCCCGCATTTTCGAATGTAATACGAGATTTTGCTTGCGCGTACACACTTGACACTATCCGGGGGCAGGCAATTGGCAGTGGTAATACGAGGTTGAGGGAACATGTGGCTGTCCGCTATTTAACAACTAGGTATTGTAGCATGACGCCATTCGCCTTCTCTTGACGCCAATGCTGTCCGAAAACGAAGAAGAAAAGAGGGCCGTGGCTTGCAGGGTCTCCAAGGGACAAAGATGCAGAAATGAGATGAGTAAAACATCGCTGTTATTTGTACGAGTCATCGCAGCTAATCGCCAGAACGCGCTGGTGGGCTCAGAGTGAACCAAGTAGCCATGTCTAAATTACCGATTGATATCAACATTACCCCCTCATGGAACCATGGACAAATAAAACCAGGGACAGAAAACGCCGGGAACCCAATGCCGATACAACTCCATTTCTATCCAAAAATCCAGTTCCTTATTCTACACTGACGGCAAAATCGGGGCAGTAGAATGTCACGTTTGATGGCGAATCGTAGGCCTCGGTCCCCATACCAAACGAGCCCAGATAGGCATCCGAGTTCGGGTAGCTTGAGTTGCCAGAGTTGAGGATGTATTCAATCAGTGGGTACACGTCGCCGTGGAATTTTTCCGTGATCGTTTGGGCCTTCCAGGTCAGGACGAATTGACTGGTGGTGGGATGCTTGTCGGCATACAAGTCGCTGAACCATTTAATTAGCCTCATTCTCACCAGACTCGATAAAGGTAATGCTAGACTCAAACTTACAAGGTGACCTCGGTGCCGGTGGTGGCATCCGCAAGACTCTTTGTCGTCACAATGGACGTCGTGTCCTGACCAATGACGTGGGCAGACGCGCCAATGGCAGCAAACCATATCATGATTTCGAAAGCCGCCTTTTCGTTACTCTTAGAGGTATCGCTGTTCTTGTCGGCGAACATATCAATGGCGACGTTGGTGTTGACACTTTGGGAGGCGAGGGTGGACGATTCGCTCGCCGTTGAGTTGTCGTTGCCCATGACATATTTCCACTCGAAATCCACGTATAGCTTCTTGATGGTGTCGAGTTTCTTGGGGAAGATTTTCTCAAGCTTGATATTGGCAAACGCGTGCACATTATTCTGTCCAGCGGGAGCGGGAGAGTACTGCCAGGTAACTTGGAAGGGAGGAGCCGTCTCTGGCTTGGCATAAGTGCCGTTGTTGTTGAAGAGGACCTGGCGAGAGCGACGTTAGCTTTCGTGCTGTGCGATGCGAGTTGACACGGTGCGACGCTGCGGTGCGACAGCTTCTGCCGCGCCGAGAGGCGAAAGAGTTGTCTTGACTTACATCCATACACATGCCGCTCTTTGCGTCGTTAGAGAGACCCCATTGGTTAGGATTGACTGTGCGACCATTAGTTTACAGAAGTCCGAAACGAACAAGACAGAACGAGACATACAGGTGTACTGTTGCTGACCCTTCTCCCAGAAATAACGCCGAGGATTGCCCAAGTCAGCAAACTGTGTGCATGCTTTAGCCAGCTCAACGTTGTTGTTTTTGGGCTTGGGCGCTCCGCCTCCAGGACCGGTGCCGAAGCCGCCGTCGCCGAGGAAGCTACCGGTGTTTCCACCACGGTTGTGTGCGTTCTGGAGCGGGAAGAGAACGCCGAGGGTGATGGCGATTGGGATAACGAGCATGCAAAAGCTCAGGATCCATTTGTAACCGAATCCCATGGCGGTGGTGTGGTGAAGAGTTGGAGCAACGAGAATCGGAGCGAGAGGAAAGAAATAGGCGATCGACCGATGGATTGAGGCGATTCTCGTCTGCACTGATAGCAATTTGAGCCCCAAGAAGAGTAGCCGAAAGCGACAGTGAGAGCTTTTCAAGGGAAAAAAAAGACCGAATGGAGTTGGCCTCCCGAAAAGGTCCGAGGAAGGTTCCTGCGATGGCGCGCCAAAGGCTCAGACGGGAGGCAATGCAGCGTCACGGTAGCAGACAGAAGCTAGATGGTTGGTTCCTTTGTCCCTGGACAGAGGGGGTCGTGATGCCTCGCTTTGAATAATCCTTTGGGGTGAAATGTACAGGCGTGTATGCTCAGGCGAAGATTGACCAGACCGCAATGGTAAGACTGAGACGGGCGAGAACAAGGTCGTGGACAAAATAAGACGGCCTTCGGGCGCTAAACAGGGGTGGGCGTGGCAGGCCTGTTAGCGGCAGTGGCAGTGGCAGGAAGCCGACAGGCAAGGGGGGCAGGTACTTGGAGGAAAGTACCTGCATGACAAGGCGCTGGCATGGGCCTGGGACTTGGGAGTTCTAGAGCGGTTCACGCTGGAGTTCCTAGTTATTAGGCGGTTTGTGGTTTGACCAGTTGCCAACAATGCTATTTTAATTTTGACAGCAACGGAGCGCCGTAGAATTGTGGCAGTGGCAGGTAGTGGATTTACAGTGGGCTTATGCGCCCTGGGTGGGCTTTGTAATCCGTACAGCTACGTCTGCTACTTACTCAAGGTAATACCTTGCAACTGGGTATCAGGCGGACAGGGATCATGTGAGCAGAGGGAGGGCGACAAGGGCATAATAAGGGCAAAGCAGAAAAAATAGAAGAAGAAAAAATAATCCCAAACGACTCGGCAAGAGGTCGTGAGGCTAACCAGTTGGGTAGCACCATCTCGGGCCAGAGGGCAGCTCAGCCGGGACCGGCATTATTATGCATAGAGGGGTTTTGTCTGGTGGTAATATTATGGACGTGCATCGAGCAGAGAGCTCCCCAGTGTGTGCCCTGGCCAACCAAGATCACTTGTGTGGTCAACAAGGGGCGAAAAGGGAAAAGTCCAGCTGGTTAGAGCCTGAGGGAAAATGATGCTTATCTGACCACAAGGACCGAGCGAGGCATGCAGTATCGAACCAAAGGGGGGATTCGAGGAGCTAATGGCCCAAGGGATCAACCCAATCATCAACAGAGCTTGACTTTCAAATTATTCAGGAAGATGGGTCTCAATCAAGCAGCAGCAAATAGGACCGAGTGGAAGGGAAGTAAATAGAAAAAAGAAAAGGCAAATTATTTAGTTGGGAAAATTCTGAAAAAAAAAAAAAGGAGCTCCTTATTAGCTCGCCACGCTCGCCTGTTGGTACCTGCGTTTGTGGATATGGAGGCGGAGGAGACGGCATGGCACGATGAGATGCCACACATAATTTCAGTAAAAGAAGGCCTCGCCGTGCTGTGTGTTTATGATTAGGCAATAACCGATCACAAGCTTGTTACTGGCATACTGATGTCAAGCTCCTTGGCGTCTTTGCCATGTGCAAAGGCACTCTGTGAGGCAATAGTGGTGTGGTCGGTCTATGACGGCAGTAACGAATTATCACATTGTGTTATAGTCTAATCTCGGAGAGGCATGCTACTCTAGCTTTGGTCGTATTTACCTGTTTCTTTGTTATGATTTTCCATCGTTGTTCTTGTTCTTCCCCGGTGATGAGACCGGGGAACGGCATACTCAGACACATGTCTCACGTCTAGGGAGGTAAGGATTTTGATTACCTTGTGGTGCAACGAAGAAAATGGCGATTGACATGGTTCATCAGACTAACTAAAAATTTAAAGCACGCCCTTCTCACTATTTAATTGCTGGAATTACTGTACTAGTACGGAGTCTAGAGAGAAAGGGGGAAGTTAAAAAAAAAATACGCCCTCGCTCAATAACCGATGTTGAGGCCTCTCATAGGCACCGCATTAGTTACTGGTCTGCCAGTACCAGCAGAGCTGATTTCGATCCATCAAGATGCGCAGCCGGGTTTTGGTCCGAGCTAATCCAGGAGCGGTGGGCCGGCTGCTGCCTGCAGCCCAAATTTTCTTTCCCTTTTGACCCCTCCCTCCCCTTGCTTAGCTCAACTTGCTAGCGCGGCTCGCCTCGCAAATGTCCGGGCAAAAGATACTGCCGCAAACGGCTTAACACTAGAACATGGGCCAGTATATTTTAGCTGCCAGGCAGGTAATCAATCGGCCCATCATGAGCCGTGGTTCCGTCTCGCCTCAGTGTTGGGCAGGGCCTGCGCCAATTCCTTTCGTTCCCCCAAGACTCTCGTCGTGGACAAACACTGCGATGCAAACCAAAAAAACTGCCTTCGGCAACAACTCTGTCAGCCATCACCGCCCACAGCATGACTGTTTTGTAATATTTTTTTTCTTCTTCATGGCCACATCTCACAGACCTCTTTCTGACTTGGTGCGGCGCCGACCGCCGCGTCGTTTCAATAGTGGAGCTCGGGTCCTCACGCCCATGCAGCGTTGTAAGGTTTTGCGTATCCCCAACAGGCCCTGGTCTGGTCGAGCCAGAACTAAATATTTGTACTGTACATCCGTATGTAGGTGTCAAAAATCGCCCCCCCCTGCTTGCAGCAGAGATACGAGGAGCAGTGGGCAATGCGTGACGAACAGGGCATGACAGGAAGCAGATGACTCGATGTCCCAAGTTTACGGATTATACGTGTTTACATCGGGCTTTTCATTGGCTTTGCACTCGTGATTGAGTTGCAAACGTGGGCTTGTCCTGAGTCTATCTGCCTTTGCACAGTTATTTGACCACCAACCCCGCGGGGAACATGCGATTGCCTGTTGCATAATTATTGCATTAATCAGTAGGTAGGTAAGTATCCGTAACTAGTCAATGCTTTGTAAACGACAGCTGCTCAGCACCCCACCCATTGCCTTGGTTACAGGCTAAAATAATTACTGGTGTAACTAACTAATAAAGATTATCAGCATCTAAATAAATATTTAGCCAACAGACACCAATTTGGAATGCGGTACTATTTACGGATATTCGACTAACAGTTACTTAGAAGCTACGTGGTAACCTAGTCATGCAAGGGGACAAATCTGCGCTACAGGTGACTTTGCTCGTCATGCCATGCCATCACCTCTTCCAACACAAACGCAACGGGCGAGCTATTCCAGCCGTTGCAGCCCACTTGCAGCGAAAATCCGGCCACTATTTATTAGTTATGAAGCACTACCTTATACTTATTAGGTAAATACCTGGCAGTTGGTGCCCGTTTGTACCAGCAAAAAGCCTTGGGAGCCTCACTGCACACGGCTCCCTCGGCTGCTAGGTACCTATGCTTCGGAACCACGGGCGCAATCTGTTGAAGAAGAACCACAAGCCACACAAGCACGGCCCTGTTCAAGACCACCATGAACCATTTGTTTGTGTTTGTCTAATATTTAGGCGAATGTGCAGGAATGAAAACTGCAGTAAAAAAACGCATTGTTGTTTATCATGCATTGGCCAATAAGACGGATCGTCTAGAAAGATAATTATGCATGGAAAGTGCACTTGTTTACTCCTAATAAAAGGCCGTACGTAACAGCAGTACTTGACATTTGCGCGCACCAAGTTGCGGAAGAATACGTACAAACAGTTACCTCCACTACTAGAAATGTACAGCCTCGTGGTACGGATTAGGACCACGCTATTTCTACTTTTTCCAAGCTGTCGATTGGTTTATTATAGGTCCTTGCTAAATAGGTATCCTTACCGTTTGCTACATTCGTTCAAGTACTTGACGTCTTGGCGTTGCGACTTGAAGAATTCGTCTCAGCGGGACAAGGTGCGGCTCCGCACGGAAACAGGCGAGTCTTATTGCAGATCCCGAGTTGACGCGCCGGAACAAGTATGACGGGCAAGCCGTGTGCTTAATCAGTTCTTGACCAGAATTCCGCCGTCCTTCTAAGAAAGGTTCCTGCATGTTTCCCGATGGTAAGGTGATGTGTAAATACAATCGTCGTTTTATTCCCAGAGCTTTGTTTTGCTATCTGAGTGGACAACACATTATGCTGTGTGGGTATCAGCGCCTACAGGAAAAATTGTCCTAGTTTGGTGGGGCAAGCGGCCGAAAAAAGAAAAATACGCAAAGAAAAAAAAAAATAGGTCTCAGCGCCCCATTATAAACCTGCGCCTCTCTAGGTACGGATTAGTGTGTTCTAAATAGGTACCTGCGCACCACGTCATGGCATCTCCAGTAATAAAATTGCACCAGGTCTCGAGAAAAAGCGCAGGTCCTGATCATCATCTTCTCCGCCGCGAGCAGCGAGCCAGCGCGAGTCGCCCGTCGCCCGACAACCGTCCGCCCCCCCCCTCTCTCAGCAGCCCCCTTCCATAGGTACCTAATTATAAGCTGTACCTGCGCTGGACTATCCCCCTAACGATACGGTTTCCTGAGCCTGTGGCCCTGTCAACTGTCCGTATTTTTTCTTGGCTGATAGCTCTCTTGCGGCATTGCCGTCGACTGATCGCCCTAGCGTGGGCCAAGTTTTTATTTGGTTGGCTTTCCTATTTTCGAGTACCTGCTTTTACATGGTTGCCGCCACGAATCTCGCTGCCTGGGAGAAGAGCTGGAGGGGAGCCGGAGGAAAACTTGAAAGGGGCTCGATCTATTGACCCTTTCACCTCTCAATGCAAACATGCACTCAAGTACATGCAGCTTGTCTCTGCAGGTAGAGCAGGTGCTGGCGGCCGCGGTGGTGAAGACGCTCTTATTAGCAAACAGCGTGCGTGAATGTACCTGCTCAGTACGTACCCAGGTAGGTAGGTATCCGTAAAAAAGAACCAGACAACCCCTGCCCTGTCTTGTCCCTGCCTTTTGAGAATCCACTGTCTGTAAATAATCGGTACCTCCAAGTAGTAATCGTATCATGCCGCATTCAACGCAGCCATTCTCCATTCACCATTCACCCCAATCACCCGTAGATGCCGCCCACCGGCTACTACCTCACCAGTATTATTAGTGAGTAGTTAGCAGTACCTATCTGTATGGATCAACCGGTTCCCACCTCTACTGTTAAGCCTTTCTCCTTTTTTTTTTCTTTTTAATTCATTTATTTACTTTCCCCCCGTCGGCCCGCTCACTCTGTAGACGCTGGCTCTTGCTCTGCCACTAACATCGTTCTTAGTACCGCTGCCACCCCTTGCTCACACCCTCTTCTTTTTCCGATGTGCTAAACCCAGACATTCTTCTTCGCTGCCACACTCTTCTCCTTCTTGTCCTCTTACACACTCTTCCCCAGGTGCTCTCAGACTCTCGCTCTTCGTATCTCTTCCGCTGCTTAGCTTGGCCCGACACTCGCTCGTTCTCTTCTCCCGTTACTCGCAGCCTCGGCGACAAGAAACATTGGGCTTCTTGTTTCCCGCCTCATCCGCTCCCCTCTGGCAGCCTCATCGCTTATCTCGCCTTCGTTTCTACCCGCCCAGATATTACAATACGTCTTTTTACCTGCTGTTGTCGTGGTTACATTGCACACCAGGAACAAAAAGTCAAACAGGCTCCAGCATCCGAGGGCGCCGTGTTTCGCCTGTGCTGCCTGTTAGACCGTCGACCATCCGTCCTCCCGTCTCAATCAAGCACGCAGTGCAAGGAATGCCATTCCTCCCCTCGCAAAAATGAGACGCCACCAACAACCCGAAAACGAGGAAAATGTCGACCTCGACGTCTTCCATCATCATTCGCCTCCTGCCGACTACCAGCAGCCTCAGCCGCCCCAGCTGCACCACTCCAACCACTCCAACTATTCCGACCTTTCGTCTTATGATGACTATCGCGGCCGTCCCGTAGCTGACTTCTCCCGTCCTATGCGCCCTCCGCAGCAGCCCTACCTCGAGGAGTACGGTAACGCGCCTTCACCGTCCTGGGGCCCAACTCACGTCTCTCGTTACAGCCAGCAGTCCTTCGAGACGCCCCTTCAATCCCGCTCGGCCTCGCCCACTCTAGTCAGCGGCCGTGCCACCCCAATGGATCGTATACCACGTCCCAAGAACAACATGGACTCCTGGCCAAACACTCCGATGGTAAGAAATGCGTCCTTCTGCCCCGAGCGCTTAGCTCTGCCACTCGTTGGTCTCTGAATTAATCTCATGTCTCTTTCCTACAGTATCAGAGCAATGTCAGTCTCGCAGCTCTACTTCCCAATGCACCTCCTCCCGTCATGGCCAAGGATTGGGTCAAGGAAGGCTTCATTGCTCGCTTGCACGACCGCGACGATGCCGACTCCTGGAAGGGATGGAAAAGACTTCTCTTCCGCGCCGTCCCACTCCTCACTCTGCTCAACACCGCCATGTATTGCGCCTACCTCGCCTATCGGATCTACTGTGTCATCTCCGCCCAAAATGCTTACGGCAGCACCTTTGTTTTGGCCTGGGTCTTCATTGCTGTCGAATTTGCTGTCGCCATTCCCACCATGATGCACAACATCTGGACCATGCTGGCTTTGAAGAAGCGTCAACGTCCCAAGCTGCGCCTTGTCGCCGAAGACGTTCCCACTGTCGATGTTTTCATTACTTGCTGCGGTGAAGAAGACGACATTGTTCTCGACACTGTTCGTGGTGCTTGCGACGTTGACTACCCCCGCGACCGCTTCCGTGTCATTGTTCTAGACGACGCCAAGTCGGCTACTCTCGAAGTCGCTGTCCAGGCTCTAGACTCCGTCTATCACAATGTCTACTACATGGCTCGTACCAAGACTCCTGGCGTACCTCATCACTTCAAGGCTGGTAACCTCAATTACGGACTTGACATGACGCATAACCTTCCTGGTGGCGCCGGCCAGTTCATGGCTGCCCTGGATGCCGATATGGTAAGCGACTCTCTGCTGCCTTCTCAGGCCTTCATTTACTATACATGTGCTAATAATGGTACTGCAGATTCCCGAGCGAGACTGGTTGCGTGCCATTCTGCCCCATCTGCTCATAGACGATAAAATGGCTCTTGCTTGCCCACCTCAGCTCTTCTACAACACTCCCGCATCCGACCCCCTCGCCCAGAGTCTGGATTTTTTCGTCCACGTTATTGAGCCCATCAAGGATGCTCTAGGTGTCGCTTGGTGCACCGGTTCCGGTTACGTTGTTCGTCGCGAGGCTCTCGATCAGATTGGCAATTTCCCTCTGGGCTCTTTAGCGGAAGATGTCGCCACATCCACACTGCTACTCGGCCGTGGCTGGAAGACGGCATTCATTCACGAGGCCCTGCAGTTTGGCACTGTCCCTGAGGACTTTGGTGGACATCTGAAGCAGCGTACCCGTTGGGCCATTGGTACTGTCGACACGGCTTTCAAGCTCAAGTTCTGTCTGTACGGTGACAAGGTCAAGCAAATGAGCTTCGCGCAACGGTTTTCTGGCTTCCTGTATGCTTCTTTGAGTCTCTACACTGTGCTCCTCACTGTCTCTCTCTTTGCCATTCCCATCATTCTTCTCATGCGCCGCCCCCTTGTCGCCTATAACGATCAAGTTGGAGATGACCAGCTGGTTTGGCTCATTCGTGCCTGCTTTGCCGCCACCATTACTAATCGTCTCTGCGAATTTGCTCTTTTCCTACCTGCCGGTTACCACACCGGCCAGCGTGGTTCTCGCTACCAGATCTGGATGTCGCCCTATATTGCCCTGTGCATTGTTCGCTCTTTTATGCTTCCCTCGTGGCTCGGCGGTCAGGCTCAGGCATTCAAACCGACCGGCTCTCTCGGCTCCGCGCTCAACGAACGTGATGCTCGTCACCGCAAGGGTATGGGCCGTCGCCTCGCTGGTATTTGCTTCAACTACATGGCCATTTTCCATCTCCTATTTGTGTACATGACCCTTGTTGGAGCCACCATGACGACCTTCCTCTGCTTCACAGAGTTTTCAGCCTTCAAGGATATCGCGCGAGCCCTCATTACCCACGCCTTCTGGCCTCCCCTGACGTTTATCTTCCTCTGCAGCTCTATGTGGACTCCAATTGGCTATGCCATTGACCCTCCCACTGTACCTGACCGTGAGGATCTTTTGATTCGCGACCCTAAGACGGACGTCGCCCATCCCACCAGGAAGAGCAAGAAGATTGCCTTTGGTCAGCAGGCGGCCTTTTTCGAGCTCGAATACACTGCCACCTCTCTGTACACTATTGCTGTCTTTGTTGCCTCGTTCATCCTTTTCTAAAGGATACGATCCAGCCCAGTCAGCAACTTCTGCATTTGCTCCACTGCGCTCGTTCAAAGCGCAAACGAAGGTCACAGGCCAGCACTTGATCACGGCGATGCTAGTCTGTACCCAAGCATATAAACTGTCTCCTGGGGAGAATTTTTTTTTTTTGTTCCTTACATTTGCCGCATCGGTGAGGTGGATAATCAGGCCATTTCATGGCGAAGTCATCGGCAGTATTGCCGCACAGGAGTCACATTTGGGTGAACGATTACAAAGGCGAAATGATATATTTAACTGGGTTTGTCGCTACCAGGCGAACAGAAGGAATGCGTTTCCGAGTTGGATGGTACTGCGAAACCTGTCAATTCAGCATCATGGGTATCGGCGCAAAACGATGTGTATTGTTATGACTTTATTGTATATATGCTTTGGTTGGTTCTGGTCACTTCTTAACAACCACACTTTTTTTTTTGTTCGTTTGATAGAACGCGTTAGAATGAATCTCTGGGGGTTTGGATCATTGCAAACACTGTTTTAGGCAAATCATAAATAGGATAGGGATTAATACTTCATTATCTATCCAAACTTTGGCTGTCTTCTTTCAGCATGCTTCTTGATGCCTCTTTTCATACAATGAGAATATGCCTTAGGGCTGTAGACGAGTCGTTGGGTACTTTGTTCGGAGCAACGTGTCCGAGAAGGAAAACGGGGCTCCTGTTCATGCACGCCCATTCTCAAACAAAGGATAGGATCTACCCGTGCAATGCCGCGTTGGCACGATAGGCGCCGCGGTGTGCATGAGCGGGCGGGCGGGCGGCAATGAGGGTCATGCTCTGGAACGTAAACTGACGACATTGCATTCCCGTGCCCGTGCAGCATGTACACAAAGAGGACGCGTACGTGGCGAAAACAAAGAGGAGGCTATGTGGCAACTGCTTCACTTTGACAGTTGAGCACTCTGGAATTTGGAACCCGAACTGGTCTATTTTTAGACGAGGCGTGATAGTGGCACTCGGCTGTCTCCCAAATAATTGCACCACCAGATGGCGCCCTGATTATGCTGTAGTTGTTTGTTGGCTTGTTGGCTGTAGATTTGGTTGATGCGTGCCGTGTTTCTTTGTCCGTGCCAATTGTTGACCTTCAGGCGCTTACTTGGCAACGTGGCTGCCCCTGGACCAGATGGAAGGTTCCTATGCATCACGCACACCTCATACCCGACAGTGGCCCGTCAATAGTTAAGTCGTACCATTCTCTGGGCGTGCAACGTGACAGTAGCCGAGTAAGACGGGTAACGGCGACGGTTGAGTGGTTCCCAGCACGAGAAATGCCCAAGCCGTGCATACCATTACTATCCGATACGCAGATGTAAGCATTGGTGTGGTTTTCCTGCTTCGCTTCTCAGACCAGTCTCTCGTCTTTGAGATTGAGCTCTTGAACAGGCAGTCGGGCACCACTAGGTGTAAGCCCTGGCAACGTAGTTGTAACGTCTCCGCATAGGGACATGAATAGTAGTGGAAAATGGGATTTCACGATTAAATCGAAAGAACATAGTGGACTTGGAGCCTTTCAAACCGATGATGTTCGAGATGTGTGTAGTTCAGCAGAGTCGGGCCAGAGTGCGGAATTGGCTGGCGACCAAGCCAGATTGACCGATTTACTGGCTGAGCACATGGCCGTTACTCCAGGCTGCCATCGAAATAGCGTAAAACCATCTAACTCACCTATTACACCATAGGCTCAGAGATTCGAGCGGCGCAAAGGATAACTTCTCATAAAATACACGCGCTCAAGTGTCTACAGGGTACGGAGTATCAGTAGTTGCCTCAAAGTCGGCCGCACGAGCCAGGCACTATCGATAACAGCGCCCCACTTGTCGCCAACCTGGACAGCCAATTTTTCCTCAACTTTTTCTTCAATCCCTAACGAAATCTTCTGGTTGACCACAACCAAGAATATTCTGATGTGCGATCCCTGAACTCCGACATTGGAGGCCTAGTGCCTGAACCTTTTCAACCCAACATGGAAACTTCAAGAATTTTTGTCAAGGGTTTGCCGACCAGTCTTACCGAGGCCGAGTTTCGGAAGCACTTCTCTGCGGGAAACCGGGAAGTCACAGATGTCAAGCTCATGGCACAGCGCCGCATCGGCTATGTAGGCTATAAGTCAGCAGAGGACGCCGCAAAGGCTGTCAAGTACTTTAACAAGACCTACATCCGCATGTCCAAGATTGGTGTCGAACCCGCGAGAGCAGTAAGTTTAACAAGATCGAGACAAAGAGCAATTCTCTGGTTGCTGACTGGAATGCAAGATTTCAAATCCCGTGTTGACAAAGGCGCCTGTCGCCACCCGAACCGGTGCTCCGGAGAAGGCCACCAAAGTTCTGTGCTCTGCTGCCTCTGTCGAAGATGGCTCCAAAAAGAGAAAGCGGGAGGACCTCGACCAGTCAGATCACAAGCTGCAGGAGTACCTTCGGGTTATGGGGACAGGTAGAGAGAGCCTCGTTGCCAATGAGACAGCTGTTGAATCAAGCGGAGCTCTAGCGCAACCGGACTCTGCGCTGGTGCCTGATGGGGAAAGCGATGACGAGTACGTCCAAGTTCCCTCGAGGAAGGAAAAGTTCCGGAAGGTTGATCATGCGACGGGCGAGACCGGTGTGGCTCAAGTGATGCCGGTGAGGAACTCAACATCTAGTAGAGAGACTGCTAGTATCCCGGCCGACGGTGTGGCTGGGGCGTTGCCCAGGTCACTGACCCAAGGGTCTGAGCTGGCGGATGAACCAACTGATGTGGCAATGGATGCGACGGATGATGATTGGCTGCGCTCTCGAACAAACCGACTTCTGGACTTGGTTGATCCAGGCGACATTCACAATGCCGTACCCATTGAAAAGGCTGAGTGTGACAGCTTGGCTGCTCAAGAGGCTGGAAATGACAAAGAGGCTCCGCATTCCGAACAGGACGGAACTCACGAAGGTCAAGAGCCCCTCCCACAACAAGGGCAGGACAAAGACTCAGCTGCAGAGGCTATTTCGAGGACTTCTCGGCTATTCGTTCGAAATCTCCCTTACTCCGCCACTGAAGATGACCTGAGAGAGGAGTTTGAAAAGTTTGGGGGTGTAGACGAAGTAAGTCATTTTTTCTTGCTCAGGTTTTCTTTGTTATTTTCTTGTCCTTTTTCCAGAGCTCGGCTTGCATGATGAACCCAGATAGGGACAGCTTATACCTCACGGTATTTGATGAGAACCCTGGCGAATATTTTAGTAGATGCTTCGATTATCTGAGTCTTGCCGTACTCTTGTCACTTTTTCTCTTGCATGATCCGAGACATGACACAAAGCTGCACATTGTGACTAACACATCCAGATACATCTGCCAATCAATGCACAAGGCACAGCCAAAGGTTTTGCGATGCTGCTGTTTACAAAGCCATCTGACGCGGTTTCTGCATTCCATGCGTTGGATGGGGCAACCTTTCAGGGGCGTATAATCCACATCATTCCAGCGGATGCGAAAAGAGAGCATGGTGTGGACGACTTCTCCTTGTCTAACCTTCCGCTGAAGCAACAAAACCTGATTCGCAGAAGAAAAGAGGCGTCATCCAGTACTTTCAATTGGAACTCGCTATACATGAGCCAAGATGCCGTCAACTCTTCAGTGGCGGCTCGACTTGGAGTCTCAAAGTCAGAGGTGCTGGACCCGACATCAGCAGACGCAGCAGTCAAGCAAGCCATTGCCGAAACGAGCGTGATTCAAGAGACAAAGGCTTATTTCGCCGCCAACGGGGTTGACTTGGATGCGTTCAAGTCTCATAAGCGGGGCGATACGGCGATACTGGTCAAGAACTTCCCATTTGGGACTACCATGGAGGAACTGCGCAAACTGTTTGAAGAGTTTGGTCCAGTTCTCAGAGTTTTAATGCCGCCAACGGGCACGATTGCGATTGTGCAATTCGCACAGGCCAACCATGCAAAGTCGGCATTTGGCAAACTGGCGTATCGACGGATCAAGGACAGCGTCCTTTTTCTGGAGAAGGCGCCAAAAGATGTGTTTGCTAGCGAGGCGCCTGCAGTGTCGGCGGCCAAGGCCAACAGCCAGCCGACCGCAACGACTAAGCTGAGCGTTAGCGACCTGTTGACAGGCGGAGGCGACAAGGCAGAGGAGGAAGAAGTGGAGACGACATCGCTATTCATCCGCAATTTAAACTTTGACACCACCACGAGTAGACTAGCTGAAGCTTTCCAAGCTCTGGATGGGTTTGTCTCGGCCAGGGTCAAGACCAAGATGGACCCGAAGAAGCCGGGCCAGATACTCAGCATGGGCTTTGGGTTTGCCGAGTTTCGCACGAAAGCGCAGGCTCAGGCAGCCCTCAAAACCATGGACGGGCATGTTCTGGACGGGCATGCGCTGACGGTCAAGGCATCGCATAGGGGCAACGACGCTGCGGAGGAGAGGCGCAAAGAGGACAGGGCAAAGAAGGTGGCGGCCAAGCGAACCAAGGTTGTCATCAAGAACTTGCCTTTCCAGGCGACGAAAAAGGACATACGAACGTTATTTGGCACATATGGTCAATTGCGATCCGTCCGCGTTCCAAAGAAGTCGGACTCTAGCTCGAGAGGCTTTGCCTTTGCGGACTTTGTGACACCGCGTGAAGCGGAAAACGCATTAAACGCGCTGCGAGACACTCATTTGCTTGGGCGGCGTCTCGTGCTGGACTTTGCTGAGGCGGAAGCTCTGGACGCTGAGGAGGAGATTGAAAAGATGCAGCGCAAGGTAGGAGGACAGGTGAATAAGGTTGCGCTTCAGAAGCTTACAGGAGGGGGACGCAAAAAGGTGACTATTGGCAACGAGGACGACGAAGAGATGGAATAAATGCCGCAATGGCGTAGAGAACTATTAAAGATACCCTTTTCCCTAAGAGTTTTACATGTATTGAGAAGTTTCGTGGTGACAATGTATCGCCCATGGTACGGTGGTAGTCCCTTTTGGTGAGGCTATTGGCCATGCTCCCTGAGCAGGGCGCGATGGGCGTTGAAGGGCAAGTGTTAGTTGAAGGCAACTTGGACGCCAGCACACGCCAGCACCAAGGGCAAAAGAATTCCAAAGAAGGTGCAAAAAGACGATAACTAGACGCGTTGGTGACCCGTAAACACAAAAATGATGGAGAAGAAATAATAACAATTTTGCAGCTGGCATTGTCGTCGGGTGGCTTGTCTGGTTGTAATCTCGGAGCATACCAGCAGGCGGGTGGTGAGAATTCATGGCAGTCGCCTTTTTACTACGGATTATGGGGAAGGGAAACAGTTTTACAGATTAACCAGTGATTAATTTAATAAGCTAATAGGCTACCTAATAAGCTAACAAGCTTGGCCCAGCTGGTTGAGGTTGATGATGAGACCTTTGGGGATTGGCAGCCCCCACCAAGTCGAGTTTATTCCCACACAACCACCACCCTTGGACGACGCCAAACCCTCTTTCACGCTGCTCCCTTGCGCCAAAAAGATCGCGAAGCTTACACGCCCACCCCGCCCTCGCCCACGATTCCGAAGGCCTGCCCTTGTCCTATTGGGCCCGTTTCTGCAACGTGCGATGCGCAGTCAGTCCGTTGGCGCGCGTGCGCTGAGAGAGAGGAGGGGGCAATCGGGGCCTCGTTTGCTTGTTCCCACGAAGGAAGCAGCCCTGCAAAAGGAGTTGACCTTGGCCGCGTCCCCGCCCGCTGCCGCCATGCCGAAAAGCTGAACTGCTGTCAAGGTCGCTGAAAAGTCAATTATACAGGAGCAAGGCGAGAGAGAGGAAATGAGCGAGAATGGCATGAGCATCTAGACATTGGGGGCGTGTCTCCATCATGATGGCACACGCAGGCTGCGTGCTCTTCACTACGCTCTCCGACGTTGCCCCTCCCCCTCCTCGCAGTCTGATGGATGGCGAGGTCCTTGCCGACACGCCCTCCCCTCCTCTTCATCATGTCTCGCCGTTCCTGGACGGGGTGGTGGGTGCCCGCCTGGTGCCGAAAAGCTGCGAGGCAAACCCACCACCCAGAGGCGCGATAACTCTAGGCAGAGGGCAGACACACACACACACACACACACACGTCTGCGAGATCACTAGCCTCGTCGACCCTTCGTCAATAGAGCGATCCACAGTCCACAGGTTCATCGTCCTTGGTTGCCCCATCCGAGGGTGCCCAAAGTCTAGGATTTATACGGCCGTGGGTGACGGTTCTCGATACAGACGCTTCATACCAGTCAAACTCTGAGCCGTTGCCAAATCGTACATTTATTCCACGAGTCCACTCCCAGAATTCCTTTCAACATTTCTTGTTCCTCTACCACTTGCCTTTCATTCTCATTCTCTCTCTGTTACCTGAGCTTTGCCTACCAAACAAGCAAAGATTCTTTATTGTTCCCATTCTCTTTGGCATTCTTGTGACGGTTGAGCTTTTACCTTTCTCTGCGAGCCAGGCAAAATCCCATTGTTGGCATTCCTGTAACAAGGAAAGAAGCGCCTTGTTCTTGCTTCCGGTCACACACACACATCACATACACGCATTGCAATTCCAGCAAGCATTTGTTGGACAATGTCTTCACTATACCCTCCCAGGCCGATGCTGTCATCGCAGCGCTACCACCAGCCAACACAAGACTATGTCGATGCCCGCCGCAGCAGCATCCAGCAGCCGCCGTCTGGCACCGTCCGCGCTCCTCTGCGTGAGTCGACCGGCAATGCTCAGGCGCACAGCTTCAACGGCATGATCTCTTGCTACCAGAGCCCCGTAGCCATCTCCCCTCCCATGCCGCAGCCTTCGCAGCACATCCAAGCTCCCATGCTCCCATCGCAGTCCTTTGACTGCCTCTACCGCGTGCCCACACCTCATCAGCCTCAGCCCCAGCAGCAGCCGCAGCCCCAGCAGCAGCGCTTCCAGCGCAAGCCGCGAGCTGACATCAACCCTCTCTACTTTTGGCCTGCCTTTCGCCAGTACCGCAACAGACAGGCGCACAAGGATACCCAAAAGGACAAGGGTGGCGTTTGGCGCCGTCCTGAGCTCGAAGATGCCTTTGTCGACTGTAAGTGTTGCGTGAACCTGTGCATGCTTGGAGAGACAAGACTAACATGAGCTTCAGCCGTTCTGCTCATGCCTCACATGGGCCGCCGCAAGTTTTCCATGGGTGGAAAGCTTCACGGCCGCAACATGCTCATCAGCGAATACATATTTACTCTTTGCATTGCCATTCTAGGCAGCAAGGAAATCTTCCGCATCGACAACAGCAACGACAGCATCGAGCAGATGGGACGCAAGCAAGTCTCCAGCCACATGCAGGTCGTCAAGAAGTTCTTTGAGGACCTGCGCTGCTTTCACTTCCTCTTTCCCTCGGAGGAGAAGAAGGAGCCTGGCTCGACCAACTCGGAGGACTACTACGACGAAGAGGAGCAGGAATCCTTCAAGTCCAACCCCATCCTCACTGCTCTTGCCGAAGGCCGCGTGCCTGATGTCAAGCCCAACTACCCTTACTTTTCTCTGCTGCTCGCCCTCCAGTCCTACATCACCGTGAGACCCAAGACGTGCGAAATCTTTGTCTCGTCTTCTGACATTAAGATTCGCGACGAGATTGCCTATGACATCAATGATACCCCTCTTGACCAGACTTCCTTTCCACACCTGAACAAGTACAACAACTGCGATGACAGCCCCAACGTGCTGGGCAAGGATGTTCTTCTGCACGAGTACACACGCTCACTCGATCACGCCACCTCGGCTTCGGTCAAGTCGGTCACGCGCCGTTGGCAAAAGGATGCACCAGCCATGTACGAGACGCTGGATCTTCCCGCGCGCGACGAAGAGTGTCTCTTGATGGAGATGTGCGCCACGCTGGAGCTGCACGAGCACGCCAAGTTCCCCTCTGGCTCCGAGCTGACGGGCTTCGTCGAGGTCGCCATCACGCAGCAGGCTCTCCAGAACCACCAGTGGAAGTGCGTCACCCGCCTGACGCGCCCTACCGAGCTCCACAGCGACGAGGCAGACCACACCACCGTCTACACCAACGAGAGCGGCATTCACCGCCGCGGCTGCAGCGACTCCAAGCCCGACTGCGACTGCCACACGCGCTCCCGACCGGACATTCACGTCCCCTTTCCAGCCGTGGAATGGGCCAGCATCCTGAGCATGGCTGTGCAGTACCCGGACACGGAGCACCAGCGCGCCAAGGAGAAGCGCATGAAGATGAACGCGGCCGGCAAGAAGGCCGACGTTGAGCGTGCCGGCAGCAAGCGCAAGCGTTCCGAGGACGACGGCGATGCCGCGTCGTGGGCCCGCCGCGAGCCGACCGGCAGCGACCTCATCTGCAAGGTGGCCATGTACCAGGAGCTCTGGTCGCGCGCACCCGACTCCCCGCACTGGACCCGCCAGGGCATCATCTTTTGGCGCTTCAACACGACGAACCAGTGGTACAAGTACGAGCCCGTCTTCAAGCCGGCGGGCACCTCGTGGCGCTGGCTGACCATCAACGACCCCATGTCACGCTACCACCAGCAAAAGGCGCTGGTATTCCCGCCGGCCGGCGTGCCGCGCGACGCCCTCATGTCGCCCACGCCCACCGTCGGCCAGCACCTGACGGCGACCATGAACGAGACATTCCACTCGGCCTGGGACCAGGGCGGCAGTCTGCCGCACGTGCCGGCGCTCCAGACCTCGGGCCACGGCATGAACCTGTTTGACTCGTTCTCCAACGGGCTGGCCACGCCTCCGCCGTCGGCGACGATTGCGCCCCCGCCGTACTCGACCGGAAGCTTTGACTCGGCCTTGGGAGCCAACGGCGTCCATTTTTTGCCCTCGAACGGGAGCGGCACCAATCATCAGCCGCAGCAACCCGGCTCGCGCCACAGCTCGGCCAGTCTCGCCTCGAGTCAGACGTACTTTGACAGCGGAAGCGGCCCAGTCTCGTATTCCGAGGTCAAGCCGGCGCTGCCCGCCATCGTCACTGGCTACACAAACGGCGGCGGCGTCTACGACAACTCGCCCTGCGACACCAACCTGCAGGGCTGGGACATGGCCACGCTGGATCCATGGGCAGCAGCGGCGGCCACGGGCGGCAGCGGTGGGGGGCCTACGCCGACCTCGTCGACCGGCGCTTCGCAGGACTGGCCCGCACCACAGCAGCACCAGCACCGACACCAGTCCCTGCCGCAATACCCAGGTGCGAAAATGGAGTCTGCCGATCACAATCCGGGAATGTGGGCCGCGCCGCAGTGGAACGTGCCCGGCGGCACGGGATCGCAGAGCGGCAGCCCCCGGCAGATGAAGAGACGCAGAACCGATGTGGATGGCCACGTTGCTGTTGCGGCCGGCTGGTGAAAGAGGTTTCAAAGTCATAATGAAGGAAGAGGAGAGACCTTGACAGTGATGTGCTTGAATCACTGGCCAAGACGTGTGGTGTGAACTTTGAGAGTCTAGACGAGACTGTCTTGTATGAAAGATTGTGTGGAATATTATGACGAAAAAGGATGGAATGTCTGCGTGGATTTGTTGATTTTTCTGACTCATTTTTGCTATTTCTTACGGTATCTTGTTGTTTTCATGGAGCGAGGGCAACGAAGACTGTTTTTTCGTTCCTGTGGCGTCACTGGAGTATTGGATGGCAAGATGGCAACTTTCCTGGATTTCTTTTCTCTTCTTCACATATACAATAGCCCCTTTTACCTTTTACCTTTTTTACGACTACGATAATACATGATGATCAGAACTACTTTAAGCACTTGAGCAGCACGAGACTCTTGTTTGCTCGTTTCTTGACGAGACGAGAGCACAAGTACAAGACGTTGAAAAAGATGGCTAGAAAAAGTGAGTCGGATTTGTTCTAGACGCGACCAAGTCGAACAAGGTAGAGCGGGTGTTTTGGGTGACATAAATGCGAGGCTGTCAGTTAGCGATGGGTGGTGGGGTGAAGGTTTGCTTCCGAGTGGGAAAGACGGAAAAAGGCTTGACTCGAGTCCTTGGACACGTGCGGGAGTGCTGTGATGGCGCGGGGCTGGAAACGAGATGGAACTAGATGGGCTCATGTGAGCAAGCGGCCGGGTTGTTGTTGCTGCAGGCCGGCTGCGCCTCCCGAGAAGCAAGTCATGCGTGAGGGTTTCTTCTTAGCATAGGAGCTGCAAGGGGCAATTTGGGTCGTACTTTGATGATGGGCTATCCTGGCGGGGTTTACTACGAAACGGCTGGTCGTTGGAGGAGGAGAGGCGTGGTGATGGTGACGACGACTTGGTGAGACATTGTGATGCGAATGATGAGAGGCTGAGCTAGCCTGGTGCTTAAAGTATGGGGGGTGTTTTCTTTTCATGATGGGAGATGTGATATCGGGTAAGGCTAGTGTGGTGTCTCTTTTGAAAATGATTCAAAAAAAAAAAAAAGAGAGAGAGAGTGTGTGTCGGTGATTAGTTGACCAGTGAGACTATAGGAGCGGCTTAGAGAATGACGAGGTGTAAGTCGGGATTGCGACGGCGCGCCAATGTGAAACGAGCAAATATAGAAACTAAATATACAAGTGCAAGAATAATAGACATGTCTTTGAATGTCTTTGTTAAATACAGTATCCAAGGTGATTTCTTGGTTGCGCATGTGATGCTCTTTTCGGTTGGCAACCGATGCAAAAATCCGGGTGGCTGGAACCAGACGCTTGAGATCACGAGGCCAGTTGAGGGAACATGCCCGCGTTTCCTAGTCGGGCCTGGAAAGCCTACGGATGCAACATGATGGTTTTTCTTGTCCTTGTTCTGGTTCTGCAGCCTAAATAGTTGGGAGGTTCCAAAGGGGGTGTTCCATGGCGGCCAGGTTTGAGGGGGGGGGGGGGAAGGGGGCCAAGGTGAGACCGTGTTGGGAAGCGCCCAGGACGGTGATTGGCTGAGGGATCACGAATCAAGGTGTAGGGGTCGAGATGGTGTCGGCGGCTGGATTTTTCATGCTTAGAGGGGTTAAGAAGGAGAGCCAAAAAAAAAAAAACCAAGTATCAATGTAGAGTAAGGAAAAGAAGTGTTTGATGCTAGCCATCATGAGCAGCAACTAGTGAGCTGCAGTGTGAGGGGGCGTGTAGATGGTGGACGAGAGAGCGATACGGACATGCGATGGGTGTCGAGACGGGCATAGAGGGAACATCAATTAATTGAACGACCCTAAAAAAAAATGAGCGAATGGGGTTCCGGGGGGGCAGAATGGACATTTCCGGGACTAGAGGGACAATCGTCTTTATTGAGATTAATTTCGTGCGAGCATCACACGTACTGTTGGACAGAACGCATAGTATGTCCCGTATAGAATTTCATCAAGACGGCAAGGTTTGCGTCGGCCGAGATGGGTAATGGCGCCGGGCGATGAGATTTACATGGGTGGACAGATTGGGCAAACACGATCCTGTGCAGCGTGTTTTTGTCGTGCGGATATCAAGCAAGATCAAAAGTCATGCAATGCGGGTAATGTAGATGCAGGAGAGAGAGAGAGAGAAACAAGTTTGAAGCAGACTTGGAGAAGGGGGGGGGGGGAGGAAAGACCATAGTTATTACTAGCGTGACGGGCGCTTATATGCAGTTGTGAAGCTATTCAATTACGGATACAAGGGGAATATAGTAGTGATATGTTAGGTATGGTCCACATCTCTTTCCACAATACAGATTATCTCATCACTTGTTGCCCCTCGTGCATTACAATACATGTAGTTGGTGTACTACCTAGTTGTTGTGCTGGTTGGTGTACTGGTTGTTGTACTGATTGTTGTACTGGTAGGCGCCCCGCCTTGCATCTGACAATTGGCGTCACACTACAACGGCGTAGATGGAGAACGGAGTAGGGAGGACAGCAAGAGAGAGGTATGGTTTGTCATGTGTGATTTTTCATGTGCGATTGTGGTACAGCAAAGAGATGAGACTTTTTTCAAGAGGTTCGTGGTGCCTGGCCAAAGCCGTTGTTTTCATTCTTTGCATCTCGTCTCCTTTGTGGCAGCCCCTTGCGACAGGGCGGCGGCAAACTTCAAGGTGCTAGCTGCCCCAGAGGAGCCACAACGAGCTGAAAATAAAAGAACAAGACGAAAAGAGAGTGTAGAAAATAGTAGTAAAATCTAGCCTGATATTAACAAGCCTTTTTAATGTTCTGATTCTTTCTTCTTCTTTTCTTTTTTTTTTTCAACATACATGGCCAGTAGGCCTATTCAGAGGACCTTCTTGGTCGGCCGTTTGCTTCAGCGTTTGCATCTTCATTGCCCATTGATTGGCTCACAGCCTGGGGTTTACACCGTTTTAGATGTTGGGCTCCACCACTATCCGTATCCCCCTCATGAAACGACGTTTCTCTCCGACTTGTTCTTGCAGCCTGCAAGGGCCAGCACAATGGGCCGCCCGCCCTCTTTCTTGTTTCTTGTTTCTTGGTTTCCCTCATTGTCGAGGAATCTAGATTTGACAAGAAACATCTCATCCATCAAAAACCCCTGTTTCTTTAACAGCCCCAGGGCCCGTCTCACACTGGCCTTGTTCGCCACCAACCAGCCACCAGCCAGCCATTCATCTGATGGGCTCTTGTAAAACTCATGGCCATCATGGGCAAGAGAAGCTGTATTCGTAGAGTAAAAAATTGTGCTCAACATAATTTCCATCCCTATTAATGCAATGCTTTTCTTGCTTTCAATGAGAAACATCATCTGCAGCGCGCGTTTCCCTCTCGTGTCATCATCCCACCCCCGTCTTGCCGTCCTCTCCCATCCTATTGAACCGCCCTGTGCAACCGGCCCAGGCCACGCTCACCATATATTGCCTCGCAGCTTTGTACAGCAGCCTATCATTAAAGTCAACTTTCTTAACCTCACACGACATCCACTTCTCTGCTTCTGAAAGACGCCCGACTTATTTCTCACCTGCTGCGCCTTTTGTTGCCTTGCAGCCCCAGACTCAGCCAAGGCTTCACTACATACTCACCTTGATCCTCGCTTTCAGTCTGCCATTTCTCCCTCTTCTTTCCTGCTCACAAAATCTCCTTTCAGCAAAACCATACAACGTCATGATACCCTGACGGACTCGTCTTGCTCCTTCTTTGTCGTGTGGCGCTCTTCATCACCCTCCTTATACTCATTCCTTTTACATTGCTCCCTCTAGAGTCGTGCAAGCACAGGCTGGAACTGTGTGATTCACCTCTTTGCTTCTTTTCCATCTCACCAACATTCATTATTCACTGCGTACCGTCTTACGACCACAAAAGAGCAACCTCGCCAAAGAATTAGCCAAATTAACAAACCAGCAAACAAAGCCTTTGCCGAGCTTGCCAGCTGCCAGCTGCCAACTGCCAACTGCCATCCGCCATCCGCCAGCCCACGTCTTTCATTGCCTTTACCTTTGCCAGCTGCCAACTATCAACTCTCATTCATCAAAACAAAACAAAAAAGGCACAAAAACAACAATAATAGCGACAAAGCATCTTATTTGCATCATTTTCATCATCACCGCTCGCTGCTCTCTCCATCTCCCCCAGCATCTTCCTATTTACGGGCTGACCTACCCCGAGCCTCTCCTTCGCCAATATTCACCTACACGACCAGCCATTCCTTTGCTTCCCCCGTTGACATTTCAACCATTCTCCTGGAGAGAAGTAAACATTCTTTGAACAAAACCATCGTACTCTCTCAAATCTCCAAATTCAAAATGCGCCCATCACAATCAACAGCCTCCACGGCGCTGCTCACCGTCGCCGCTCTCGTTGGCCTCGCCAACGCTCACTCATGGGTCGAGGAAGTATACCGCGTCGACGACAACGGTGCCATGGTTGGCCAGACGGGCTATCCTCGCGGCTGGATTCCGCGGACCTCGACCAACCCCCCCTTTAGCGATGTCCTCGCCCAGTGGCTGCTGCCGCTCAAGGGCCAGAGCGCCTACTCGGGCAACGAGATCCTCAACAAGCACCAAAAGACGGAGAACAACCCCGCGCTCCCCATGCTGCAGGCCGCTCCTGGCGACAAGATTGCCCTGCTGTACCTCGAAAACGGCCACGTCTCGCTGCCGCAGAACCAGCCCAAGAAGCCGCGCAACCGCGGCACCGTCTTCCTCTATGGCACCACCCAGCCCGCCAAGGACGAGCGCCTTTTTGACGTCCATCTCGTCTGGAACCGCGCCGGCACCGGCGGCGACAAGCGCGGCAAGCTGCTCGCCACGCGCAACTACGACGACGGCCAGTGCTACCAGACCAACCCGCAGGAGATTAGCACCTCCCGCGCCCAGAAGCTGGCTCCGGAGGGCGCCGTCCACGAGCGCGAACTGCGCTGCCAGTCCGACGTCCAGCTGCCCGATGACCTCAAGCCCGGCGACGTCTATACCATCTACTGGTACTGGGACTGGCCCGACCTCGACCCCGAGCATATCAAGGTCGACGCCACCACCGACGGCCGCTACCCCTGGGCCGGCACCTTTATGCGCGGCGAGACGGACCCCAACGGCTTCACCATGGCCGCTATTGCCAAGAATGAGAGCTACGCCAGCACCGTCGACATTCAGATTGTCGAGCGTGCCAAGATTCCCCCGGGAGCGGCCGTCGCAAAGGCTGCCGACGTTGGGCAGTCAAATCAAAAGATTTACACAATGGCCGTGGCGGACCAGCTAAGCAACAACTTCAAGGTCAACATTGACGCCAACAATGCCGGCGGTGGCAGTTCCAATGCCGCTGCTCCGGCTTCTTCCCCCAGCGCTACGGCTACAGGTTCTAATCCCGCTGCTGCTCCCTCCAGCAACGCCCCGACGACCGCCTCCTCAGCTGCTGCCCCGACGACCGCCTCCTCAGCCGCTGCCCCGACGACCGCCTCCTCGGCCGCTGCCCCGACGACCGTCTCCTCGGCCACTGCCCCGACCACCACCGCCAGAGACGCCCGCGGCGGCGGCAGCGTCACTGTGACTATGACGGTGACTGTGCCTGCTACTACCGTCTATTCTACCGTCTACGTAACCAAGTCGGTCGTCGCCGGCGACGGCAGCGGCAGCGCCATCTCCCCGGCTGTGCCAGTGTACGCTACCGCGACGGCCGGCGCGCCGGCGCCAACGGCTCCTGCGATACGTGGCCGTGTGGTACGACGGAACTGGCAGTTTGGTCAGTAAGTACAGCTACCCAAGCGACGACGACTGCAAAACAAGGAACAGTGGTTGAAGAGACAAGGAGGACCTAAAAATGACGCGCGTTATTCAGTCTTGATTTTTCCGAGATTTTGTTGCATTTTGCCAGACCAGTTGGCTATTTCTGTTTGTGTATCATTTGATTGTGTGTGTATATCAAACACGTATATATGTCTTTTGTTTCTCTTGGTCATATACCAAGAGATGCTTTTCTTCTTTCCTTGTTTTCATAGATTTTGGAGAAGTGTTGCTTCACCGCAGCAATGCAAGATTGGATTTTCCTCGCGTGACTTGGACCTGATGCACACAGCCCATTGTGACGGTGGCGCGATGCACAAAACAGCCTTTGTGATGGTGATGTCAAGGCGACCTCACATCTCGCCGCACTGCGCAACAACGACATCCATGTTTGGAACGTCCTTGCCCTTGTACCCCGTCTTGGTGGCCTCCATCTTGCGCACCACGTCCATGCCGTCGGCGACCTTGCCAAAGACGACGTGCTTGCCGTCTAAAAAGGGCGTGGGCGCCGTGGTGATGAAGAATTGGCAGCCGTTTGTGTTTGGGCCGGCGTTCTGTGACTCTGGTCAGCATAATGTGCGAGCAAGACACAAAAAGCGGCGCCCTTTTCTTCTTCTTCTTCTTTGCCTTTTTTCTAGTAAGAGAAAAAAGGACTGGATGGATGGATATGAGAGGGAAAGGGGGGACTTGCAGCCATGGAGAGAAGACCGGGCTGATGGTGCTTGAGCGTGAAGTTCTCATCTTCAAACGACTTGTAGCCCCAGATGCAGGTTGAGCCGCTGCCGTCGCCATTGAGAAAGTCGCCGCCTTGGCACATGAAGTTGGATATCTGGTAATGCTGTTTTAGCCGAGAACGTTGAAAAAGAGAGGGAAAAAAAGAAAGAAAGAAAAGACATGGATAGTGAAAGAGCGTACAATACGGTGAAACTTGGAGCCCTTGTAGCCCTGCGGACGGCCGACGGCGTCTTTGCTTTCTCCCGTGCAAAACTGGCGAAAGTTTTCGGCCGTCTTGGGCACGACGTCTTTGAACAGCTCAAACGTGATTCTTCCTAGTGGTTCGCCTACATGTTTTTTTTTAGATTCATCAATATACGAATAGCCATTTTGATAGGAAAGAATTTCCCCAGCACTACTGAAAACGTACCTCCGAGAGTAATGTCAAAAAAGACTCTTTTGCGTTTGGCGATTCAACCCAATCAGCAAAACAAATTTCAACACGTTTTTCGTTTGGTCGGGCAGGTATTTTCAAAAAAACATACAAGGGATTGCCCGACTCTGGTAGCTGCGTTGGCGCCATGGCTACTCGGAACCTTTTTTTTTTTTTTTTTTTTTTTTTTTTTTTAAGGAAAAGTAATAGTGCGTATCTACTCTCTCTT
>JAAHCF010000393.1:0-35337 GCA_038367545.1 Beauveria asiatica | reverse complement strand
AGCATCTTAATTTTCTTCCCACTAATAATACAAAAAAAAAAAAAAAAAAAAAAAAAAAAAAAAAAAGCTCCGTCATGCCAAATCTCCCCACATAAATAACAAAACAGATGCCAACACTCAATGACTACAGAGTACTCCACAAACATCAAGTAAACTCGAGCAAGTCCATTTGCTTTTGCATCTTGTCATACTTTCTGACTAGAATACTCATGTGTAAACCCTGGTTCACTCTGTTTCATGGCTTGGTGGCGTTCTGAGACTGGGATTTTGGCGCAAAGCGCACCCACATCACACCGCCTATCGTCACTTTTTTCTTTCTTTCTTTTTTTTTTTTTTTTTCAAATGATCAAGGTACAGAGAGAACATGCTGGTAGATGTCCATTTTCTGCGTACAAGGATCAAAGTCAGAGACTGCTCGCGATATCTTGACATGCCTGCCGCGCGGTTCCATTCGCAAAAAGGCCAGACAAAAAATGCTTCTGAGCAAAAGAGGCGGTCGCTGCAGGTCGCCTCTCAGGGCCGCCTGGTAAGACATGCTTGATACTTGAGCAGTCGTACCTGTTGAAAAGATGCAATCAGTCTCTCAATGTTCTGGCAAGTTATACGTACAAGGTACGGATTAGATTTCCCCCTACGGTATCGACAACGGTGAGGCGCAAAGTGTTCACCCCATCACCCCATGTCGCAAGTATACTTTGCAATCAGTACACAGTACGTACACCCGTCAGTCTCTGCATTGACTGTTTACAAAACTCCGTAGCAAAAAGAAAGCTTGTTTGAGACGCAGTAGCTTGAATGGCTGGTGGTTCATCTCAGCCTCCTCGTCATGCACAGATGCGGATCGCGCAATTATCAGTAATTATATAAATACTGAGTACATTCTTCACCCAACTCGGCTTGTACAACTTCGGCTGTCCATCTTCCTTCCTCCAGCTTTTCTGCGGTCCGAGGCACATGGCTTTTCAGTATGTCTCGGTGTCACCTCAACACTTTGACAGGGTTACAAGGCATGCTTGTCTCACAGCAGCCTGCTGCTCCTTTTTTAATCCGTACGGATACTTGCCCAAGAATTACTCCGTAACTCCGGACTTGCAATTCTCGTACGACTGAGTACTGATTTTGTATCACGTCACATATTCGTACATCAGCTTCGTAATCTGTACTTGCAAAGCCAAAAGGCGACATTTGCTCCTCTTGGCGTCCCAAATTCTCAATGGTCAAATTGGATTCAGCCGCCGGCTCGACGCATATACATAGAAAGCATTTCAAGTCGCATCCGCTAAGCCACCATGAACCTCGTGCATATATACGGCTTCTCCCTGCATACCGGAGCGCCTGCAAGGCTGCAACTGGAACAGGCTTCATACTCTCTGACTGATGCTTGTGCCGTCGTCAATATTTATTCCGAGTGTCTTGCGCCTAAAATTGTGCTTCTACCCGCAACACTCGACACTTGCCGTCAAAACCGTAGCAGTCTTCTCTGCCAATCCCCGTCCTCGGCAGAGCCTCCGAGTTCGAATTTGCTCTTTCCTCATCGGTCGTTTTCACAGTCGCGAGGCCGCATATTCAACGTCTCCCCGTGTCTCATGCCTGCCAGGCACCCCGGCTAGATACTGATAATGTACACGCAAACCCTGACCACTGAAAAGTTGACCCCTCAAGACTTTCAATCTATCTGCGACGGGCCAAAGCTTATTAGAAGGCGGGATGGCGCGCGTGATGCAAAGTGACAAACCTCTCTGAGTACGGATTACCCCGGACTCTTCTGCTCTATTTTTCGCATCATTCCCTCCAAAGTGTACGGATACTTGGTAGCCTCTCACTCCACAATCTCGACGGATGTAGAAGCTTCCGGGACGCTTATCGATCTCTCACTCACCCCGGTGGGTAATACAGACGCACGAGACGGAGCCCGTGTAGTTTTTTTCTTTTGAATCCTATATATACTCAACGGTTACAGAATAGAGTGCTCTCCCCTCCTGGTACGGATCCTCTCGGCACGTAATTGACGCCTCAGGGGAGGTAGTGGTGGTGTGGCAAGACACGGCATGTAAGACAATGACATTAATTAGTTAGGTCATTGGCAAGCATCAGCACGAGGTTGGTGTTCCTCGCTCATACTGCAAGTGCCAGAGGTTTCTCCCTTTGTTCCATTTACAATCATGTTATACTTTTGGGCAATAAAGCTCATGTAGATCATGAGTCAGTCTCGAAAGATTCACGCGACATGAGGATGATCTAGTTGGCCATGTGGTTTCTGTGTCAAGGGTGCAGGTGTCTCGCCTATGGATAGCAGCAAGTGATACACTTCGTATGTACTTGGTCGAAGCCGTGGTACGCGTATTTGTAGATGTACCGAGTAATTCGTAGCGCCCAATGGATATACCTACAAATTTCAACGATTTCATCTAAATACTTCCCAATCGCACTCTGCGTATACACATCTTTGATCCAGTAAATATATTAGTTCTGTTTCATTCGATGCAAGCTGTCTGTAAATCATCGCTGGAACAAATGATAAAAAAGATCCCGATAAAAGTCGAATAAAACTTTTCAAAAACTATGCAGCACCTGCAAATATCGTGCTCGCTATAACATAACAAATTGTATTACATCGTCAATCCTCGCACTGCTTCATTATAACAAATGTGTCGACGTGTCCTATGGTAGAGGACTTTTGTTTTAGGAGGCCGGGTTGTCGATTAACCAAGCGGCCATCCTAGCATTCTCTCGGACATTGAGGTCTCTGTCCTGCTTCATTAGAGTCTCTATCTTGGAAGCGAATCCAAGACGCTTAAGTTCTGCCGCCCGCTGCGCACAGGCTTGCGATTCCGCCCCGTTGTCCTTGGTCGTCAGATTGTAGAGCAGGCGGCACAGGGCTAGGCGTACTTCGCAATCCTTATTATTCGCTTGCTGAGCTAGGAGCTTGAGAAGCTCTGTCTGCGAGATGACGAGTTGGCAGTAGCGCGGGCCGGTTGCCGCAATGTGCGTCAAGATATATATGACGACAGTGACGATACGCGCATTGGGGTGCACAATCTTGGTCTCGCGGCCTGAACTGCTCGCTTTTCGCGCGAATGGATGCAGGATCTTGGCGCGTAGTTTTGCGGCAAGGATCTCGAACAGACGGTCTTGCCCCAAGGCCTTGAACAGATAGTCGATAACCTCGGGGTTGGCAGCGGACGAATCTGCTCCAACGCCACCATCAACTCGGCCTATCAGGTTTCGAATAAAGTCGACACCTTGCTCCTGGACTGCTACGATATCGTTGCGCGTCCGCGGGAGTGGGTTGATTTCTGACTCTCGAATAGAGGATAAGTAGTCCTCGATTTGACGAAGCCTGGAAGACTCTGAAGCATCAACGGAACAAATAACCCCTTCAGCTGCGTACAACCAGCGTGGCACGCCGTCAAGCTGCTCGCTGTCCATCTCCTCATCCAAATCATCTACCATTCTCGAGGTGTATAGGCCCTCGTCCTGGTCTTCGTCACTTATCAGCCGAATGAGCCAGCCTGGCTCTAGCTGCTCCAAGCACGTCTTTCTCAGGTGGGCCGAAACTCCATCAACGAAATGCTTTAGGGCCCAAAGAGCATTGAGCCGAAGCGCAGGGTTGTAGGAGTGCGCATGCTCGCAGAGCAACCTCATGACTCCATGCGCTGTAAGATACTACAAGACGTTAGCTCAAGCATTCGCAATGATCAACACTGCACGTACTTCTTTTGATGGGCTGACAGAGACGACCAAATTGGCTACAGTTGCAGTCGCGGCAATTTGCAAGTTGACATCCGAGTGCTTCATAGCACGGAGAATGGGCGCCGCAATGTTATGGTCAATCAGTGCGGTTCGGGATGTGTGGACAGATCTCGACAACATCCTCGCCACGAAGCATGCCGCAACAATGACTCCGATGGGGTTGGTACCATAGTCGGGATCGGGGCTGGTACGGGCCGTCTCCGCTGCGTTTTTGTCCTTGTGATCTTTGAGTTGTCGAGGCTTGCCGGGGAATTCGCTGAGTGACTCTACTACGTAGGGTACAAAGTCCTCAAGCACCAGTGCTTTTCTATAATTCTCTTCGCACGCAGCAATCGCCCCAATTGCTTTCAGTGCGGCTTCGCGGGTTCGAATGCGATGAGCCATCACAGGATGGACGCCGTTATCGCCGAGTCGATACATTGGCGACGTGCCCTCTACTTCCATACCGTCATCGGCGTTCAATGACCAGTACTGAGGTTGAATTGCTGGCAGCGGCCGGTACGTGTTTTTGAGCAATTTCGCGAGTACTTTGACGGCGTCGCAGTCGAAAGCCGCCTTCTGTAAGAACTCGCAGTCGGTGATGAGACGTGCCAGTATGACAGGGGCCCGCTCTAGCACATAATGTCTTGTCACAGTCTGGACATTGTCAACATCCTCCAGATCCTTACCGTCCTTGCTTTCCTTGTCGTTCTTCTCGATACTGTGAATGAGGATCGGCACCACCAGCAAAGCCAAGGTTGTCTCTCGTGCAATTGTCATACAGAGACCAGCTCTGAAGAGCGAAGCAAGAACAGAGAGAGCCGTGAGACGTTCGACTTCACCCAGAGATCTCACTAGATAGATGAGCCACGGGATTAGCGGACTTTCAATGTCTGAGGTCGGATACGATCCGTTGTGGCCGGGTACATGGAAACGAGCAGCGTCTGTCAGCGCAAGGCCGCTTTTTCCTTTGCGACCGCTCTTTGTGTCGATGTAATCTGAATGGGAGTACGGCGTAGATGTGCCGCTTTGTGTCTGCGGAATGACAACAGCCGGAAGAAGGTATTCCATGGCTGTCAGCCATTTGGGTCTGAAGAGTTCCCCAGAATTTTCCGAATCTTGGTTTCTGCCAATCCCAACCTGAGGAAAGTGACGTGCCTCTATTGAAGGGAAGACGGCTAAAATGGAAGGCGAGTTTATCAGGCGAGTCGCTCGATACTTGGAGTCCCCAATAATAGCACTAATAGCCTCTAGAACTGGTCCAATCTTGATGCTCTTCTTCGCTGCTGCAGGAAATGCCCTGGAAATTGTGTCTCTGCTTGCCGACTCCTCCGCGCCTGGTACAACGAAACCATCACGGACAGCAATGCTAGCAAGTTGCGTAGCCAGCAAGTCCAGCACACCGCCAGCTGCAAGAGCCTGCTGGTGGCGCTCTTGGCGGCACAGACGACATATTATCCCAATAGCTAGGATATTTTGCGTGATGACGGGCAGAGACAATCCAGAGGCAGATGATGAAGCTAGAATGGTGCTGAGCGATTCAATGTGTTGTGGTGTGAGGACGTGATCGGCAATGACCTCGATGCTGAAGCTGCAAGTCGGCGATGCTAGTAAGGCTGCATCAGCAATCGTTGTTAGGGCTTTGAGAGCAGCAGCGATGATCTGTGTTGGGGTGGAAGCAGGTGAGATGTTGTTCAGGATCGCGGGGAGTGCCATGGCGGCGTCAAGAGGCGGCAAGAAAGCAGGGCCACCTTCGGTCCAGTGTTAGCACATCTTCACAATATGTACCCATGATATTCTTCACGCACCAGTGGCAAAGCTGCTCACGAGTTGTAGAGCTTGAAGCTTGACGCTGTCTTCCTCCGAGAGCGGGCGCATTGTGGCCAACTGTCGTGTATCTTTGCCATTCATCTTGAGAGGGGCTCTGGTCAAAGCCAAAGACCTCACGATGGGCTCCAACACACCCACAGATACCCATTCTTCCTTTCTCTGAACATGTCCCACGATTTCATTCTTGAGCGCCTGGAGTGCAGCTGTTTGTTCGCGAAAGGTCTTTGCACCACGCAATTGCGCAAGGATCGGTGAGCTCTGAGAGCGATCCATGGAGAATGTACGTCGAAGGCCGTCGCAACCTCAAGTCAGTATTTCTAGCTAGTTGATTGTAGCTAGTCGATGTGCGATTAGAGACTGGTCTTTGGGCGATTTCGATCGGGTTGTTGGGTTGGAAGAGGCTGCGCGGCGTTGGAGCGGACACTGCGTCAGGTGGCAGCCGATCGATGCCCGTTTACGTAGTGGGTTAGACTATAAGATATGCGATCAGAAGGCGCAGGTCGAGGTAATGGAGCAGAAGCGGAAAGCAAAGGACGATGAGTTGGTGAAGACCGGCGTGCTCGGAGTGCAGCAGTCGGATGCCAGAAGAATAAATTGTGGGGCTGCTCCAGCGGTTTCTCGGGGCCCGAAAGTAATCGTTTTACGGGTTAACAGGGCGTATATTTGTGAGTTTCTATTCAAAGATTATCTTTTCAGATAGTATCGTTCCCTATTACTAACTGGGGTCAACATATTTATAATCTTGGAGTAGTTGTGACCGCTGCGCACCATAGCGGACAGTGACAGCCAGTAACATGACAAGATTGTGAAACTACTGAGGCCGGTTTCAAGTTGTATGCACGCGGCGACTCAGGTGTGACTGAGTCTCCTGCAACCAAGTGAAAGTGGTAGATTGATATTATAAAGCGCCATAACCAAGATATTTGACAGACTAAACTTAAGCGAACTCGTCGTCGGCTTCCTCGATACTGTTCTTGACCTTGACCAGCATGCTGGTCTTCCACTTGTCGAGCTTGCTCATTTGATCGTACTGGTACAGCTTGTCGCTAAACTGGTCTTTGTTCTTTTCCTCGATCGCTTCGCAGAGATCGACAAGGAGCATGTGCTCGCGCTGTGTAGCAAAGGAAGGGTCCATCTCGCGGTACTTGTCAAGCGCCCGGTGGGTGGCGACCATGTCACCACTGGCAAGATGGCAGATGCCAGCCTTGAGAAAGTAATCCTTGACGCTGTACTTCATCAGATTGTTGTCAATCGACACAGCGGCAACCTTTTCGTAATTCTCGATAGCTTTGTAGTAGTCTCCCTCTAGAGCGGCCATGTCGGCAACCTTGATCCACAGCTTGTTCGCGAGGCTTTGACATAGTCAGTAATCCACGAGCTTTGAAATCTTTTCAATAGTCATAGTAGGAACTTACGCATTCGCATTGTCGCCTTCGTACCATGAAGCAGCAGACTCGAGCGCTTCCAGGGCGCTCTTGGTGTCGCCGAGCTCCTGCTCGTAGACCTCAGCAAGAGCCTCCTGCTGACCAGCAGCCCTTCTGAAGTTGCCCTTGGCGCAATAGCGCTGGATCGCCACTTTTACGCATCTGACAGCGGACTGCGCGTCAGTCTTGCGGTAGGCCTTGAAGGCATCGATCAGGCTGTTGGCGGCGTCGTCAGGCTCGTTGAGGTTCTTGGTGAAGACTTCTGCAGCCTTTTCAAAGGCTTTTCCGGCTTCGAGATCTATACAAGCAGGAGCAAGTGTCAGTTTCAATGCTGCTGGGCGCGCAAATCAGATTTGTCTGTGCTGACCTTGCTTCTGCATCTTGAAGGCGTTGGCGGCCTGGACATACAAATCCGCGGCATTCTGGTACTTGTCCTCGCGGCCGCCAAAGAAGCTGAAGCCGCTGCCGGCACCTTGCAGCGTCTTGTCGGCCTGTCATTTTGGAAACGAGGCACCAGTCAGATTGAGGCTGTCGCCAACAGGCTTGGGGAGTGGGGGAGGGGTTATGGTCGGCGCACCTTTTGCAGCAGAGCACGAGGGTCTTGGGCCATGGTGGGAGATTACAATCTCGGATCTGATGCGGGAAATGGTCTTGGAAAAAAGCTGCGACGTCACCTCTCTTATAATGTAGGTTATAAGAAGGATACTAGTCGCATGAGAAGGGAGTGATACGTAGGTATGTAGGTAGCTACCTACCTGTCAACACAGCCGCTATATCTTAGCCTATGACGCCGCACGCCTGACCGCCGGCGACTGTGTCGGCTCGCTTTGCTCCACTGTTTTAGATCACTGCAATAGCTGCATCCACGAGCTTCATCTCTTCAACATGTTTCCAGCAAAAATTTTTCTTTCCACAAATTGGCTGCGCCATCGTCGCATTCTGTCTTGCGGTCGCCCGTAGCGAAGCGAGGTCATTATGTCATTCGCCGGCTCTCTCTGCTTCCGTTGCAGAGCAGTCATCCACCGGCCCGTCTTATCCCAACATCGCAAAGCCGCATTATCAACAAAAGCTTCAACTGCGCATAAAATTCTTGCTCAGCCAACGTGGTCTGTCCGCTCACTTTTGGCCGAGAATGATGCGTCGCCGGCCGAGACCATCTCATCTGCACAATTACACCATCTTCTCAAGCTATGCGCACTTCCGCTCCCCAAGTCTGAGGAGGAAGAGGCCTCGATGGTTACGACCCTGCAGAGTCAGCTGCATTTCGTCAAAGCGATTCAACGAGTCGATACGTCCGGACTGGAGCCTCTACAAGCAATACGAGATGAGACTGAAGAGGGTCGGAGCGAAGCCACGATTGGGCTGGACGATCTTAAGCAAGTCCTCGCAAAGGAGATCCGAGTAGGACACTACAAGCGCCCGAAGAGAATCAAGGAGAAGATTGAATCAGAAGCAGAGAATTGGGATGCTCTATTTACAGCATCGAAGAAGGCTGGTAAATATTTCGTTGTCGAGAGCGCAAGGAAACCCTAGGATGACATGGAGGCGGCCACATTCCTTCACTGCATGACAACCACTTGTGATACCCTTGGGCAAGATGCCCATGTAAATTAGCAATAGAAGTGCGTGGCTCTGGCAACGTGTCCACTCAAAAATTCAGCATTAAATGATGATTGTGGTGTACAATCTTCGTGATTTTAAAACAACGCTATGCAAACCGATATTTCTGATAATTAGGACGAAATAAACTGTCATGCCCGTCATGATCATTCACTGCTTCTTTTCGGCTGGCTCCTCTTTGCCCTTTGGTTTTGGTACCTTTTCGTATGCATTCGGGCTCGGCGGTCGTTTCTGCTTGTCGTTCGGCTTGCCATGACCATGGTCATGTGCGTGATCGCATCGCTCGCGATGGCCATCCTCGTCGCGGCCGCTGCCATTTCGTCCTCTGCCCCGGCGCATTCTTTCCTCGTAATCCGATTCAGAGTCTGAAGAAGAAGAAGAGTCGGAGCTGGACTCGTCGCTCGATTCGTCCACGGCTTTCGGCTTGTGATAGATGCAGCATACTATTCGCCACCATGTTAGGCAGGCCGGCAAAAGGCAAGTCTCCGATACGTGGGCATACCTTTGGAGCTCTTCCGGCCGAGGCCCTCATTATCCACCACGTCCTCTGCCCACTGCACCGACCGTCCGTTAGCATTGTGCCGTCCGCGAAGGCGCAGTATCCTCGGAGCGGGGTCCGGAGCGTTCTGTGACGTGGAGGCAACCGTTGTTGTTTGCGACGCAGACGGTGTCGGCGCGTTGCGCTGTGAAGTTTCTTGCGACATGATGGATGTGTGTTGAATGTTGGAAAGTATCGTGTCGCGCTGCTCTGGCGACGCTGTACCTAAATATGTAGGTACTGCGTACCTTTCATGTCCTACCCCGCTGTAATAGCAAATTATGGCGTGGATGTACCAGAGAATACCAGATAGAGCCTATCGATTACCTCGATAAGCGCTAAAATCTGCAGCCGTTGAGTCACGCTAGGTATTCGCCTATTCGTTGACGGGGCTTGGCCTGTTTTATTGATACTGGCGCCGTTGATGGGCGCATCATCGTCGTCGTCCTCATCGTTCTCAGTTCTCATCTAGATAACTACACTAATAATAAGCCTGCTCGCCGGCAACCAAAGAGGCGAAATGCAGATAGGTATCTGTTGCGAATGATGGAGTATCAATTAGAAACTACCTAGAGTACGCTAAACATGCCTGCTACATAGCTACTGGCAATTTATCATTGGTCTTCAAGTAAGTGCAGTGGGAATGTACCATCTCGGCGTGTCTCATTCATATCTGTACATTCAAGGGTGTCTCTAATATTATTTTACATGTTGTACATTTTTTATGTTGCAATGTGTTTCTTTCAGGTCGATGCGGCTTTAGCAGCTCTAGCCTCAAACTTGGCCTTCTTCTTTTGGCCTTTCATGCTCTTCCTAGGGCGGCCTTTCTTGTGCTCTGCAGAAATCCTCGGCTTATTGTTAAGCCATCCATTAATCGGTTTTCGTGTGCCAACGAATCGACCCTCTGGAGTATATACATCAACCGAAGGCAGGTCAAGTTCGAGTGGGCGGGGTTGCTCCTCTGCCGACCTTGATGGAGCCTGCGGACGGCCGGGCTTGTTGTTGTCTCGCCGCTGGCGCATCATCGTCTCAAAAGGGTCCAACGCCAGATTCGCGGTTTTCGGTTCTTCTTCTACCCTCTCCATATTCACTGTATTCTCCGGACTGTCCTTGTTCTCCTGTTTTCGGTAGAGGCTCCTGGTGCGAACTTGGGCAACAATCTCTACGTAGCCGACACCTTCAATCAAGATATCTACCGACAGGACGCGAAATGGCAGTCGGTCTACACTTAGACCGAGAGCGTTTTTCCTTGTCAGAGGTCCTGCTCTTTGCCTGGTAACGTCGTGTTGCAGGGCAAACCTGCCTGCATGCTTAATTGTGGCTGCAGTATCTGGAAGAGAAATGTTTTCCTGCCCCCCAAACGACTTCTTCTGCGCTTGATAATCGATCGCTTTCTCATTACTCGTAACATGATCGTCCAGAGGTGTGAAGTTGTACATCAGGAATACTATATTTTCGGACGAGGGTGTAATCCGGATCAATCCGCCACCCAGAATTAAAGACTGGCCAGGCTTGATAGTGACTTGTTCGGGAATGATGCGCTTCTTCATTATGAGGGACTGCTTGTGGTCCTCTTTAACGAATAGATCCAAGTCACTGCGGGCCAATCCAGGCAAGTCAATTAGCTCTCCTTTCTTGTTGCCAAAGGGGATTCGGATGGGCGATGCCGTTGTTCCAGGAAGCGAAGAGACGACAGGCATAGCTGGGTAGTTGGTAACGCTTTGTGCGGGAGGGAGCAAGTCCCCGACCTCCGTGTCTTCTTCCCGGGGTGCAATATGGCCGACGACCGTAGGCCCGACGGAAGCCTCTGGATGATTCAAACGACCCTTTGGGTAGACTTCTTCGAAGAGGCGACTTTTTCCGACATTGACCTTTCCAACCATCCATCCAGCGCCGCCTCTATGCCATATGTCTTCTCTCACATCCCTTGTCCACCAGCCGTGGCTGGCGCTCACGCAGCGAACGTTTCCAAGACGCACTCTACTGCCAAGACGACCCAGAGCGTCTCGCAATACTTCTCGAAGATACGGCATCAGCGCATCAACAGATTGCTTTGTAGGTCCTAGCAGGTCGCCTCGGGTAATAATGAAGCTCAATTCGGTTTGTCGGTCGCGAAGAAACTTGCCCGCCCGTGAACGTCTATTTCGAGTTCGGAGAGGAATGTCCCCGAGCAAGACATTTAATCTTGGAATGAGCGACATGGGGAAGTCGGCGGCATCGATAACATGATAAATATGGTTGTATTTGTGTGGCGATTCCTCGATGGTCTCCCGCAGCGACTCCACTGTAGGATGGAACATGGGCACTCTGCCAGAGGGTGACTTGGCATTATGATGTATCAAGTCGTGGCATCGATCGCAAACTGGTGGTTTCGGATCTGTAGAAAATTATATATGTCAGTTGTCACTCTTGATCAGGGGTGCAACGGGGCAATTTACCCAAAGAAGGTGCAACCACCGGCTCCTCAACTACCAATGTGCTGGCGTCGAACCCAAGCGTAGTCAACTGATTGCTATCCATGGAACTCAAGACATTGTTGATGACTTCATTCTCTTCGAGACTCTTCTGTTGTAACTCGGGTTTTGGAGGGGCTAGCCACTGGCGTACACGCTTCGCGGCGACATCGTAGTAGCCAAGCTGCTGGGAGTCGGTCGTCTGGGTGAATGCGCCGCAGCCAGTACAGGCGACGGGAAGCTTTCGCTGTCCTTCTGCCTTGATCTTCGCTGGTTCCAAATCCTCTTTCGGTGCAGAACTATCCGTATGAATCAGCCGCTGCTGATCAATGCTGCGAGGTATTCGCACAGGCGCAACCGGTGGCTTCCGCGCGAGGCCAACGGTAGGGCAAAGAAAGAGAGGCAGGCCAGCGGGCGACAAGGCCTCGGTCGTCTGAAACGCCCGGGTCAGCCACCGGGAACATAGTGCTCTGCGCATTGCTCCCGCTCAATAAATACAGGATCGCAGCATGATCACAATATTTTCTTACGTCGGGCCTGGCATGAGTATTTAGAAGCAGGACAAGTCTTCCAAAAAGTTGCGATTCGTTGTATAAATTTCAGCGGGCCTTGCAGGGTGCTAGCTTCGTTTTTTTAGTGCCCCTTGCCAGGTTACTGACGGATGGCTCGATGCTGCGTCGCGCGATTGGCAGCCGCCAGCCCGCCAGCTCTCGGCGGATGATTTGCCGGGCCGGCATTTTACAGGGACGTCGAATTTCTAGTAGCGAATCCAACGTCGACCAGACATCTGGCATACGACCACAGTCGAGCGAGCACAATCAACAAAATGCGGTCACTAGGAGAGCGATTACACTTACTCAGAAAGGTTGGTACAATTCTATCATGGTTAATCGTGCTCTTTCACTAACAGATCTCGCAGAGGGTAAGAGTTCACGCCTGAACCAGCGAATGCAACAGCGTCCGTTCACGGTATTAACAACTATCTCGCTACAGCTTCTCAACCTCCGCATGGGCCCCGGGGCCGCCATCCTGCCCTCCGAAGTGTCCTGCATCCACATGGACTTTGCCTTGAAAACGCACAATGGCCATATGGGCGCCAAGTACGTCTTCGCAGACGCCGAACCCTGCAAGCGCAATCGAACACCATCGCTAACGCTATTCCCGCGCACCCAGGAAATTCTGGCGCGAGTACCTCCCGCGCCTCAAGTACAACAACCCCGCCGTCCCCATGATTGTTAACCGTCACGGCCAAAACGACCAAACACCGACCATGACGGTGTACCTCCGCACCGGCGGCGACGCGCCCGCGACCCCAGCCCCCCAGCCCACCTCCTCCCGCAAGGGACTCTCCAAGGCGCAACCGCCGGCGAGCAACGAGCGCGTCGTTCACATCGACATGAAGAACAAGCACTCGACAAACATCCTCCAGCAACTCATCACACAAGTCGGGGCGGTGCCGCTACGACCGACCGCAGAAGACATGGCGGAACGGCAGAGCCTAGATGAACTCAGGAAGATTAGCAATGCTAGCCGTGACCGAATGAACTCAATCAAAGCGGAGAAGGAGAGAGAGGCTACTCTGCTGCAGCGAGCCCGCGCGGCGGGTGGTGCTGCAGAGGATCCAGCGTAAGACGAGACGCTGATGTTGTAACACTACTGTAGTTTATACCATATTTTTGTTGTTGGAGCAAGAAGCACATTCTCTCAACGGCAATAGACGACATGATTCTCTATTTGGATAAACATTGAAACTGTGTTTCCAGACTAGAATGAAGGACTTCGCGTATGGCATTGCTATTATACAATCAGCTATACCTCAGTCTACTTGAGGCCAAATCCCTCGCTTTCTTTCACGGCTCGCCAAAGAACATATTCAAGCTTCTCCCGTGTGCGATAACGCCATAACGATATTTGATTGAAGCATGTCCTTGCGACTGGAAATCGAAGACAGTCATCGCCGAGACATGACAATTTGATCCTCAGCGATGCAGCACCAGTAGCTGGTATCCGATCACTGCCGGTAATAAATGAAAGAAGTCGACGCTGATCACCTGGCTCGGCTTGCTTGAATGTCTCCCAGAACCAGCCAACAACCGGTTCTACTCCGTCAGGCTGCTTCTTATCCCAATTCTGATACTCAGCAACAGCTCTCAGTGAATTAACATCGAGCGGCTCATCGGAGCCTCTGATAAGCAGCTCAATCTCTTCCGGGCGGAAGAGAGAGAATGCGTTGCCACCGCAGACGTTGTAGAATCCTCGACGAAAAGGCTCGAATTGACGTCGCACCGACACATCGAGCACGTAGCGGATATATAAATCCACATACTCTCGTTTATTGGCATTGGTGACTGGTCGACGCTCGCCGCCTTCGCACAAAGGTACTGCTGACGAAGATCCATACCTGTCATTTTCGAGCATAAAGTCAAGCGCGAACGTAGACTCGACATCCCCATCATATTCAAGCAGCTGCTGGAGCCCTCGAGCAAGCCTTGGGCGGTACTCGGCAAGATCGTCAAGCGTATACTTGAGGTGTGGGGGAGCGTGTGCCAGCGAACTCATACCATGGCCAGGGGCCGCGGCCAGCAGCTTTTTGAACGCAAATGGTGGAAGGGGCACGTCGAGGATTGTCGAATTGTAGATTGCCAAGCCCAAAACCACTCCCACTAAAAAGTATTGATCAGTGGATTCCAGAGAATTGGGGTTGAAATAGCAGAATTGGGAATCTTCATCGTAAAGAAACATGCCTGAAAACTGTTAGAACTTGAATCATGTTGGCGCGACGCTAACGTACCGCAATCTGGATTGAATACGTCTCGAATGACCAGTTGAAACCACTCTTTTCTTAGACCGCCGCCATCAATGCCTTCTTCGCCCCGGAATTTGATTCGAAGACCTTTTTTAATATCATCTGTTCCGCTACCAATGACTTCGCTCACCGCCATCAAACTGTCGTCGACAAGGCATTCGCGGCGAACAGTAAGGGTCAAATATTGCTGTACAGATTTGTTAGACATGATACTGTCTATCAGCGCAGCTCTCGCTTTGTTTTGCATCTGCCTGCGCGTGTCATACTCCAGTATCGACGTCTTGGCCCAGAGGCTGAGAAGAAACGGATACTGGCAGAAGGAGAAGAACCCTTGCTTGGCTTCCCAGGTATCGAAGTCTTTGACGAGGTCAATATAGTCAACCATGGATACATAAAATTCGCTGCTTGGCAGCTTGTGGCCTTTTTGATGGTGGTGATGAGCATCGCGAGTAGTGTTGGGGTCGTTTGCGGCGAAGATGAGAGCAAGCACGCGAGAAGTCGCTTTCACTTGCCAGTCTTCCGGATAAGACGTTATCTTTTCCGGCTCTCTCGATTTTTTTGACTTATTTGACAAGCTCAGTGCTCCGATTTCATCATGAATTTGTGCATCGGATTGACCGCTCCGCATTTGGGGTATCAGGAACGAGGTCACCGCGTCCTCATCCGCAGTTTTGGCTGGCTTCTTATTCCTTTGCCGGAGCATTCTGTATGCAAGAAAGCCAGAAAATAAATCCTTCGCTTTCATGTAGCGTTCTTTTTCAAACTTGATCCACCAGCTAATCAAATGATTGTGGCAGACTGGGGGTGAGTTTGAGATGAGGCCAATGACTCGTTTGATGATGCCTGAATGTTGGCCAGATAGCGGACCAGATGAGGGCATAGTTACTGACCGGTCCTTTTGGGTTGTTTGATGTATGGCTTGCGGTCTGCGTCCAGCACTATTGCGGTATACTAAGCCTTCCAGAGGCAGTTGACTGCTATGCAGCAGTGGATTCTCCAGTATGACTAGCAAAAATCGCAAATCAGCTGGCTGTAAGATGGGATATCGGGGGCGCTTCAACAGCATCTCGGTGTGTCTAAGAAGCGTCTGATGAACATGAAGCTGGGCCTGTAGGAGTTCGTTCTCCAGTGATGACCGATCGAGGTCGACGGCAGATGTTGTCGACGCAACTTCCGCAAAGACGGAGTGCCAGCCGTCTGCAGGCCCAATGATGGTCCGATACCAGTTATCAAGCTCATTCCAGTCCATTTGCAGAGGCTTCGCCGCTCCTGATGAAGTTCTTCTCGCATGACTCGGCTGCTTGGGTTTCTGTACTGGTGGAGGGGGTTGTGGGCGATTGCCAGTCCACCACAGCCCGTTTTCTGCCACGTCTCCTAGTAAGAGAAGCTTGGGATCCAACTGGCTAATCGGCATATTGCTGTCGGTATTTCCACGAGGTCGGCTTCGATCTCTTGATGGCATACGCGCCTCTTTTGAAGGTGCTGGTTCTCTCGAGGGCACTGGTTCTCTGGAAGGGACTGGCTTTCTTCGAATATGTTGCTCTGTGCCAGCTGAATAATTATGATGCATGAAGGAGGAATTGAGGCAGTCCGGGGATCTGAAGCATTCCATGATGTAGTCTTCTAGTGCTCTGAAAATAGCTTGTGGCTCATGCGAAGGAGATCGGCCCGGACTGACACGTTCGGCACAAAGGCTAGGCCCTGCTGGCTGGTCATTAAACGCGGGTTGTTCTGAGTACCCATAGGAAAGCGACCTTTGTGGTTTGGTGATAAACTTGGGGTCATCACCAGATGTGTTTGCCTCCGGCGCATTGAGAAAACGTGTCCCGAAACGTCGTCTAGTGTCGTGCTGCGTTGCTCCTTCGCTGTCTATACCTGCGCCAGTGGGTTGAGGCTGTTCTGAAGCAGGTTGCGATAGTCCTTTCTTGCCGTACAGACCTTGAGTCTCTTCGATTCTCCTGCATATATAGGATTGCAAACAACGCCGGACAACGTTCTTCGTATGCAGTAACGAAATAGGTTGCATGGGCCCTGAGACAGCATCAGCATCAACAAAGCTTCTAATTTGAGTCGTATACGAACCTCGTCCAAGGTCTCCATTCCTATGGATAGGTCCAGAAGTAGATCCATCTCTGCGACTGGCCCCATGAGCATCATGGCCTTCAACAATTTCCAAGTCGTTTACTGTAGCGCAAGTCGTGCATTTGAAGACGGTGAGGTTGTTAGGCCATCGAACAAGACCGCCGCATGTCATGCAGTTCCCAGTTGCAAAGTCTCTACCACTGACACCACGCATTTTTCTGGCGCCGGTGTCCATTTGCCGGGCCATTGTCCGGCCATCTCTGCCTTCTTCTGGAAGTTTGGTCTGGGTGAAGTATGACGACGATGAGGCTTCGGCGGCGTTGGCCATTGAAGGAATCGGATGGCTCATGGACCGACTGTGCCTAGTTTGAGCCGGTTTAGGCGGTAAGGGTGGTGGGCGATCAGGAGCAGGAAAGGTAGAGTGCTGAGCACGACTCCAATCCGCATTACTTCCTGGGGAGTCTGTAGGTCCTCCTCTGGGCCCGGGCACGCGACCAGAAGAGTCAAACTGGGATTGGCGATGGCCAATATCAGGAACTCGGTGGGCCATTGTAAGTAAGAGGTATACACCGTTGCCGCTACCTGTGGAAAACTCCTTCTCGCAACAAGTGCCGGGTATGCCGCCTCCTGTTGATGAGGCGTTGCTGCCGTTGCTGGCTTGGGCGCTATATCGATAACAGATTGGTAGTAGCGCCTGGGTTCTGCCAGCTGGGAATAGCAGGTCGCATGTCCAGCTCAGAAAGGGGAGAATTGCTGTCCTTTTTGACGTCGATCAATCTGGCTTGTTCAAGGCGCGCTGGGTATTTAGACAGTCTGCATGCCTGTCTCAGCTGTTACAATTGCAGGGGTATGGCGTCTCGAGCTGCGGTGACAGGCGTCCGGCAGCACCACAGCATCGTTTCTGCCCGATGTTGGCAGAGCGCGCTATACCTTGAGGCAAGACCCCTCTCTCGATATAATATATCGGAAAGCACTATTTGTGCCGTAGATTATTTGTGTGATCGACACGCTGCGTGATGTGGGATAGCCTCGTTGCCTGGATATTAAATGCAGAGGGAAGGTGCAGATTTGACACGATGGAGATCGTTCGGGCGGAGGGGCCGGATTCTACCCTAAGATGGTGGCAAAACTTATTTGAGCATTTGATCCAAGCGCCAGCAAGACTACTAATAAGTGTCGAATATGCAAGACGCGCTATAAATGTACGGAGTCGCATTTGGGCGCTTTATATCTCATTCTCACGATGTGAGAAGTCAACATGGCCTTTGGTAGGCTAATAAGAACTTGCCGTATTTAGCTATGAAGCCGCGTCACCGCGAGGGGTCAAATAAATAGTTTAAAGGTCAACAAAAGAGACACAGCCACACAATCCAGGTACCCAGGGGCCAGCACCAAACTGGCAAACGACCACTAAAATTGCCAGGGGCAGAGATACGAGGATCGTTAACGAATGCACGAGTAAGTATCAATATCGCCGAGCAATGTATTCGTCATGCGGCTGTCGCCCTCGCATGCAACATTGCTTAGTTGTAGCCAGAATTCGAACCATATTCTCCTTACATACAGGAAACCGGCACCAGTCAAACTGCCTACTAAATACCTAGTTTCAAATGGCCTATAACAACTAAACGAAGCCCACGAAAGCCGCAATGGAATGTGTGACGAATGAACCAATAAAGGGACGGAGGCCTGTGGCGCAACCTGCAGGAAAGAAACCATGCTGGCTTTCTTCTAAGAAACGAATGGCTATAATAAAGTTGATAAAGTGCCCATGCTTCCCACGCAACAAGGTCGCAACTAGGTCCAGTCTGAAATCGTCAACTAGCGGTCGCTAATTTAAGGATGTCAAGAGCATAGATCGTACAACAAATCCGGATGAGTGTGTGAACAGATTTCCCCCCGAATTCAACTCCAGCGATAAACGAGTCAATCGTCATCATCGCATCGCGCACTGCCATAACTATTCAGGTTCGTCTGGGCACCTCATGCTTGGGGATGGCTTACTTTTTTCGCGCCAATCGAAGATCGCCCTCAGTGCTGCTCGTTTCGTCCGAAACCGAGTGACCAGAACATTCACATTTCTTGAAGCTGTGAATGGCCTTCACAAAACTGTCGTCATTCACAACACTCCTTTTTGGATGGTAGTAATGTTTTTTTGGACCCTGATGCAAATCATTCCGAGGATCTAAGCCTCTTAAACTCCCACCATGTCTTGCCACCGACCGGTCTCACGATCCGACTCGAAGCGAGATTTGTCCTCCAATCTTAAAATACATGTCGATTCCTTTTCCGTTCGCCATGCACTGCAAAACTGATAACCCAACATCATGAATGGTTCGTTTACGAGGGGGGAGCGGCGCCGCGACCACGACCGAATCCACCACGGCTAAAACAACGCTGTCAGCAATTCGTCCGTAAATTGTACATCGAGGGTCGCGCAGGTCGTCTCACAATTCGGGGTTGAAGCCACCAGGGGCACCACCCTCCTTGCCCTCACCAGCGTCACGTCTGCGGTATCCGCCTTCGCGGTCGCCGCGGTTTCCATCGGGTCGGCGGCCGAAGGGACGGCGCTCGCGCTCGCCCTCGCCGAGCATGCCGCGAGGAGGAGCGTGGGAGCGCTGCTGCTTGATGTGGGTGGCGGGAACAATCTCGGCGGGGAGGTGAAGCCATTCGCGGAGGTAGTCAAGACCCTCGGGGGTCAGGGTGTAGTAGTAGTACTGCCACGAGAACTGGGTCTTGACGTAGCCGCGGGAGGTAAGAGACTGGCAAGCCTTGATGACGAAAAGGTTTTTTGTGTCGATATCGGGGTGCTTCGGGAGGTTGAAGTCCTTGGCGGCCACGAGCACACCCTCGCGGAAGAGGTACTGTATCAAGGGAACAATTATATCAGTATATTCGCTTCTCTCCGGATCTCTCGATTGAAAGTCGAAATACCTCGTGGATCTTCTTGCGGTCGGCCTTAGGAATGAGCATCGTGGCGGTTTGCGTTGGCTTCGGTCGATGGTAGGAGTACAGTTTTTCGGGATGCCGTGTAAACCTCGAAATGGTTTACTTTTGTGGGCGCAAGCCCTACACAGACACTCACCTAGCGAAGGTGGGGTGGCTGTGTTTGTGGGTGTGGCTAAAGTTCACGTGTAGATAAGATATTACAGAAGTGTGGCGCAGCCTTCTGCTGGTTCCACAGGCCAGCCATCGCCACGCATAATGTGGGGCCTCATAATATTCGTGCTGCTCGCGCCGGTGATCGAACCAGTTCTTTCCTCCTCATACTCCTCATTAAACAAAACCTTCAAGATGGAATCTAGAAATATTAACGTCTTGGTATCGACATTCCGTGGATTAGGACTACCGCCAACCATCGTCCTGCCCGCGCAACCTTCAACGACAGTCACAGCTTTTCGCCATCACCTGAACGAGCGTCTGCCTGATACTGCTGCAAGACTCATTCTCACCACACTATCAAACAAACAACTCCTCAATGAATCCGATATACCACTCTCATCATATCTCTCTGCAGAAGATGACGACTTCCTTTCCTTGCGACTCAGTATCCCTCTTTGCGGTGGCAAGGGTGGTTTCGGATCTCAGCTGCGAGCAGCTGGTGGACGCATGTCATCGCGGAAGAAGAAAACACAGGACGATAATGGTTCGAGCCGCAACCTGGACGGCCGAAGACTAAGAACCGTCAATGAAGCGAAAGCCCTCGCTGAATATCTCGCAATAAAGCCTGACATGGACAAAAAGGAAAAAGAAAAGCGCCGCGCCCGGTGGCAAGATATTGTGCAGCAAACCGAGGCCAAAGAGGCGGAAATTAAGAACGGAGGAAAGAGCATGATTGATGGACAGTGGGCCGAAGACAAGGAGGAAAGCAGCGAGCGGACCAGAGACGCTGTCCTAGCCGCAATGAAGAGCGGCAATTATACCGACAACCTCTTCAGCAGCTCACACGGTTCGAGCTCTGCAGAACCAGGCGAGAGTCTATCCGATAGCGATGAACAGTCTCGCGCCAGCTCGAAGGAGTCACCGCCACCGACACAATCTGCAGCGGATAGCAAGGGGAAGGGCAAGGCTCGTGCTTTTTTTGGGTTTGACGAGGATGACGAGTTCATGAGTTCCGATGACGACTTAGACGACGATGCAGGGAAATAAAGAGAAAAGGTCATATATTCCTCTTCTCCCAAAGCCTAGCCAGAGCTAACGTCCAATCCTGGCCAACAAGAGCGTGGAGTTTGTGCGGTTGATATTCATGTTAGTGCATGGCGTTTGAGATACCATCTGTATTTATAGGGCAGCGGAAACAGTCTTTTCGTTATGTTTTCGAAATAGTTTATTCAATGGAACACACCATATTGTTTGCACGGTCTATTGACTTCGCATAGTACACAAGCAGCAAGTGCTGCGATTTATTTCCATCTCAAACTTAATCGCCTTTAACCAATCAAAGTCTTGCTACTTCTTTTAAGCATCGAGCTTGACGGGAAAGTTGCCAGCCTCTGTCATCTACATTAGCAATTTTGAATCGTACGAGTTCGGGAACAACATACCGCGCTGCTCGTCCCAGCGCGTGTACCAGCCGGAGGGGCACAGAGATCGGTAAGCGAGCCAGAACTAGACGCGAGCATGTTAACATCGTCGCCTTCATATCGAATAGTCGTAATTGTGTATACCTGACGGCAAGGAGCGAAGTCTTCGCCCTTGGCGGTAATGCACTTGTGGTAGTCGACGTAGTTCTGCCAGCAGTGCTTGGTCTGGTTCTGGTTAGGGAAACGGGCGTCGGTGCCTGGAAAAATAGGCGGTCAGTATTTTCAAGGTCAATTGAATACAATTGAGTCGAATGCGACGATGCGATCGAGTTTTGTCGATTTGGGGGAGAGCGTACCGGCTGTCATCATAGTTAGCCTCGGGTTCCGAACCGATAAATTTCTCCGCGGTATTATCCGACTTACCAGTGACGAACTTGAAGGGCTTGGTCACAAGCTCCTGTCCATCTTGTCCTTCTTCATCAGACATTATGAATTGATTTTAGAGTATGTAGAATCGGGCAGAACGAGGACTGAGGCGTATGAGAGCTCGGACGGGCGTAACGGGTGGTTTGTTGCGTAGAGGTTAACACCACGAATCAGATGATTCCCAATGCAGAGCACTGTGTCTGCCTCAGGCTTTACCAAACCAATCAGCCCACGCGGTAAGGCACCCACCACACCTCTCCAACCGTATTGGTGGGTCGAGCTACCAGATTGCAGCACTTCTTGATGAACTCCAAAACATCACCTTCTTCTGAATAACCGTTGCTAATTGACTTCTACCGGCTCTCCCGCCTCACCTCAACTCTCCACTCACCAACATGCGCGCCACCACTGCTATGAGAATGTTCCGCCAGACCCCTCGCTTGATGCGACCGGTTCCCGTGAGTGAATATGCCACTGCTGATTGGACCACGCTAATGCCTCGGTCATCCAGAAAGAAGATCAGGCTGGTACGTGATGAAGCCGTAGCGATTGTCTATTATCCACGACCTCGAAACGACTGCTCGAAATTTCAAAGGCGACGAAGACTTACCTCCAATAGGCCACACCATCTCCCAGCGCCTCCGCAAACTCAAGCAGATCCCTGCCGAGCTGTTTCCCCTTGGTATGTTCTGCGAGATGAAAGGGACGACGCGAACCGATATCTGACAAGTATACCAGCTGCCGTCGTGGGATTTGCCGTTGCCGCCGCCGGCTACTCTTGCGCCCGCAAATTTTGGGTTGACAAGAACCTTCGTCTGGGTCGACAGGGACCTTCTGCCCGTGCTGACCACTAAGATTGGAGCGAATAGGTAGAGGCGTGACGCCAATTTTTTGTTCTTGTACGGGAAAGGGTAGCTGTATATGTCTAGGGAAACCAGTCCGGCACAAAATAGAGGCCAGGCCATTTCATCGTCATCTCAACTGGTTCGTTGCGTGAGGTATAGTAAATTGGATATTTGAATTAGTGACCCAAACGCCGATGCTATGCAAAGAAGAAACAAAAGAGTATTGCTGCCAAATGCAAACGTCGTAGTTTCCATCATTGCTGCTTTGGTCCAGCCACATCTAACTCCTCCAGGCCTTCCATTGGATCTGGGCCAGATGGGGCTCGTAGTTCAGCTTCGCCTTCAGCGTTCTCGGCCAACCAGCCCTCCTGATGGTATATTAGCACTGTAGACATAAACATATTCGAGTATCTATCATGACGTACCTGGTCCCACACAGCAGTCTTGCTGCCGAGGCCTTCTTGAGCACTCTTGGGCGCTTTGGCCTGGGAGACTTTCAGCGTTCGGCCAAATAATTCCGCTTGGTCCATGTTATCGATAGCCTCTTTGGCATCTGCGCTGTCTTCAAACTCAACGTACGCAAACCCTTTGTGAGTTTCTCCTGAATTGGGGGCATCAGGTTTTGGCAGCTTTACGTCGACGATTTCACCAAATGGGATGAAAGCGTCCACCACGTTGGCGTTGGTCACTTGTGGTGCCAAACCGCCCACGTGGACGGTTGCTTTCCAACGAGCTGCGTCCGACATGATGAAGTTCAATATATCGGAAAAGGAAACGAATGTGAGTTGAGTTTTTTGTTTTGCTGTCTCAACCCAAGGACTGTTCGTGAGGAAGCTTCCATCCATTGAATCACGTGATACCTTTCCGCTGCCCCACCGTCAATGCTGGTGGCCCAGGAACACATCTCGACAAGGGGAAGCTCCAAGTGCCTGCAATCTGGCATCACTCTTGACTGGATTTCGGCTGTATCCAGTTTCACGCACTTTTCCTTTAACAATTTCATGCCTTCTGCTGGCAGAAGCTAAGAGGTGCATTGCTCTTAGCGGCCAGTGCCAATTCTTGGCATTTCATTGTTCTTTTAGCATACACCGTTGTCGAATCGAATAACCACTCCTTGGTCCCGCCCGATCCCCTACACCCCCGCCACCATGGTGCGCCTACGAGATATTCCACGAACGGCCGCCTTCGCTTGGTCGCCCGGCGCCGGAAACCCCCTTGTGGTCACTGGTACTCGTGCCGGTGCTGTTGATGCCGACTTTTCTGACGAAAGCAAGCTTGAGCTCTGGGATTTGTCCTTAGACGACCAGGAACAGGGACTTGAGCTCCAGCCTATCGCGAGCATCGCCACCGACGCCAGGTATGTCGTATAGCTACCTTTTACCTCCGCAAGTCTTAATCAGACGGAATAGATTTTACGATATTGCATGGAGCCCCCCTGATGCTGATCACCCACAAGGCATCATTGCGGGAGCTATGGAAAATGGCTCCCTCGATCTTTGGGACGCTGCAAAGCTTCAAGCGGGTGGAAGTGACGCCTTGCTGTCACAGACGACCAAACATACTGGCGCCATCAAGACACTCCAGTTCAATCCTCTCAAGCCGCATATTCTAGCCACCGCTGGTGCGAAGGGCGAAATTTATATCTACGATGTCAATGACATTTCCAATCCTTTCCGCCTCGGCAATGCTGCCGCACGCTCTGACGATATTGAATGTCTCGCATGGAACCGCAAAGTCTCCCACATTCTTGCTACTGGTGGAGCAGGTGGCTTTGTAACGGTGTGGGATCTCAAGACTAAGAAAGCATCTCTCACATTGAACAACAGCCGCAAAGCTGTCAGCGCCATTGCCTGGGACCCAAACAACTCGACGAAGCTCCTGACAGGCACGCCAGACGACAACACCCCGGTAATTCTCCTATGGGATCTGCGCAACTCCAATGCACCGGAGAAGACACTGCAGGGCCACGAGCAAGGTATACTGTCTCTCGCCTGGTGCTCTCAAGACAGTACCATTCTGCTTTCCTCCGGGAAAGACAACAAGACACTGGTCTGGAATCCTCTCACAGGGGAGCGCCTCGGAGAACTTCCTGAGGTCACGAACTGGACCTTCCAAACACGCTTTCATCCGCATAATCCCAACCTATCGGCTACTGCTAGCTTTGATGGCAAGATTACAATCCAGACCTTGCAGAATACGAACCCCGACACTTCAAAAACCGCCATTGACAACAATTTGGATGGTGCCGACTTCTTCAGTGCTGCTCAAACGCAACCCCAGGGTGCATCGTGGTCACTCAATAAGGCGCCCAAGTGGTTTAAGCGCCCCATTGGCGCCTCTTTCGGATTTGGTGGCAAAATTGTCGTTTTCAAAACCACATCTGATCAGGATAGATCCTCCCAAGTTGTTATCTCGCAGTTCTCGGCGGACTCTGACTTTTCTTCGGCGACCGAGAAATTCCAAGAAGCACTTGCCTCCGGTGATCTATCGGCTATTTGCGAAGAGCACATCGAACAATCCAAGACAGACGAGGAGAAGGCCGACTGGAAGGTTATGCGGACCCTGATTGGCGAGAATCCTCGTGGCAAGATTGTCGAGTACCTCGGTCTCAAGGAGGAGACTAGCGAAGAGACATTGTCTGAAGAAGCCAAGACGGAAGGCGAGGAAGCTGTCAGCGATAAGAAGAAGCTTTCCAACTTTTTCGACGGAGCGGATGAAGACGGTGACGACGACTTCCTATCTGGTGTATCTGCAACCAAGGGCGCTAAAACTGATAGCCCCTTCCATTTGTTTGCCGACAGCGACACAACTGTTGAGAAGGATATTACAAAGGCACTCATGCTCGGCAACTTTTCTAAGGCCACTGACATCTGCCTGAAAGAGGATCGGATTGCTGACGCTTTTCTAATTGCCAACTGCGGTGGGCAGGAACTTGTTGACAAAGTTCAAGCTACGTATCTCGCTCGCAAGACTGGGTCGCCTAGCTACCTTCGCCTTCTCGAAGCTGTCATTGAAAAGAATCTCTGGGACGTTGTATATAACGCGGACCTCAAAAGTTGGAAAGAGACGATGGCTATCATTTGCACCTTCTCGGATCCCACTGACTTCTCCGACCTTTGCGAGGCCATCGGCGATCGAATCCAGGAAAGCGGCGAGCGCAAAGACGCATCTTTTTGCTATCTCGTCGGCTCCAAGCTTGAGAAGGTCGTGTCTATCTGGACCGCAGAGCTGGAGGAGGCTGAGCAGGCTGGCACCAAAGACCCGTCAGCCCAGGACTCAACCTTTTCTGTTCATGCCAGAACCCTGCAACAATTCATCGAGAAGGTGACCGTCTTCCGTCAGGTCAGCAAATTTGTTGACAACGAAACGAACGAGACAGCGGGCTGGAAGCTTGCCGCTTTGTATGACAAATACACCGAGTATGCTGATATTCTTGCTGGTCATGGTCAGCTTGACGCTGCCCAACGTTACCTCGATCTTCTGCCTAGCACATACCCTGCTGCTGAAGGTGCTCGTAGCCGGGTCAAGCAGGCCACCCAGAAGTCGTCCACCAAGGCTGGCGCCAAGATTGCTACGAGAACAACTAGCGCCGTTCCGCAGACGCAGTCTACTTACGGCTATCCTACTCCTCAGCCTCCGCCTACGGGAACCACTGGTGCCGGTAATCCATACAGCAATATCGCCTCCATTCCTACGCCCCAGCCATTCCAACCTTTACAGCAAGCTGTGCAGCCACCGCAGCCACCGTACGGAGGCAACCCGTATCAGCCATCAGGCATGTATCAGACGCCTGTCCAAGGCTATCCATCTTCGGCACCGCCACCTGTTTCTGGACCTCCTCGCAGCGGCACCCCTACCCTGTCAACGATGCATAGTGCGCCAAGGGATAGCTGGAACGATGTCCCTATAGTGACAAAGGCGCCACCTCCCAGGCGCTCGACCCCAAGCGCACCGCCCCCCATCGGTCCATATGGTATCCAGCCCGGCCAAACACCACCGCTTGGACCTCCGACCTATGGCGCCCCTTCTAAAGCTAGCCCTCCTCCTCCTCCTCCCAAGGGTTCTGCTCCTCCTCGTGTCACTTCGCCTCTGGCAGGACCTCCTCAGACATTTCAGGCTCCTCCTCGTCCCTCATCGGCGGCTAATCAGTATGCTCCCCCGCCTCAGGTTGGTGGTGGCCCCCAGATGACCAATCTGGCTGCACGAACTGCTTCCCCCTATACTGCTCCCACTGCTGGCGCCCCTTCTTCGAATCGATACGCCCCGGCGCCTGTCGCACAGCAGCCTAGCCCGGCTCCTCCAGTGGGAGGATCTTTGCCGCCGCCACCTATTGGCGGCAATGCTCCTCCCGCCAACCCATATAGCCAATTTGCGCAAACGCCACCTCCTTTGGCGGCAAATCCTTACGCTCCAACCAACAACTTCAGCTTGCCCCCTAGCGCTGGAGCACCCCCCCCTGCTTCCGGACATCCTACTGGGCCGCCACCCATGGGCCGACCTGGCCCTCCTCTTGCCGGAACCACGGCCACACCACCTCCCCCGAGAGCCGCCGGTGCATCTCCACCCAAGGGGAAGCACCCTCCTGGTGACAGATCCCATATCCCTGCAAGTGCCCAGCGCCTTGTCGAGATTCTGACCGAAGACATGCAGCGCGTTGCAGCAAAAGCACCGGCTACCTTTGCCCCTCAAGTCAAGGATACCCAGAAGCGACTAAACCTGCTCTTCGACCATCTGAATAACGAAGAGCTTGTGTCTCCTTACAGTGTTTCTAAACTAGCGGAGCTTGCCGAGGCTCTCAAGGCCAAGGATCACCCAACGGCAACGAAACTGCAGGCTGAGCTTCAGCGCGAAAGGGTTGAAGAATGTGGCCAGTGGATGGTAAGTCGAAGCGCAAAATATGTCGGATGCGTGTAAGAGAAAGAGTAACTTGCTAATATACTGATCCTCAGGTCGGTTTGAAGCGTCTCATTAACATGAGTAAAGCGACACCTTAAATATCATATGCAGTTACCCGGAACAAAACGTTGATGAATTTGTATGTGGATGGTGAGAAAATAGGTTGGGAAGAGTGATGTTATCGGCGCTATGTTTTAGACGTAGTTATTAATACAAGCCCTTCATATTACTCTATTGATCTTATGCCGTGCATGTATATAAGAAGAATATTCTCCTAGATCACTATACATGCGCTGGACAGAATGTGGCTCCGGGCGTACATGGGGGCCCACTCTGCCTTTTGGGAAAGTTGTATTCCACATCAACGAACGAATCACGATTCGTCAACCTGTCAACTCACCACGCCTGCCAACGACATTCCTGGAATTTTTGCTGCCCAACAAACGAGACACGAACAGAATAACCACGATATCTTGTGAAAGAAAGGCCTACCAACATTACCTCACCAGCCATGACGGAGGGTGTATCGTCATCGAGCGACGCCACTGCCCAGCGAGCCGCAGAGCAGGCTCGCCTGCGCAAGGAGCGCCGCGAGGCCAAGATCAAGGCCAGCGGCTCCTCGCGCCTCGACAAGATTACCGGTATCGGAGGCCGCGTGGTAGGAGGTACGACATTGCATCCATCTATCCGTCCAGCCAGCCTGACCCCTTGCTTTGTGCGTGTGCTGACCACCGTTTGTCTTGCTAGACAATGACCAGGTCGCTCCAGAAGCTGCGAACAAGACAACAGCAGCCGTGTCGAAGCCCACCGCTGCGGGGGACCCAGACGAGGTTGATATTTCCGAGCACTTTTACACGCCAGGGGCCGCGCGCCTCGAGCAGCAGCAGCGCCGCGCGGCGGGGGCGGCGGCGGCCATGCCCTCGCCTGCTGCGGGAGACGACGGGGCCTTTTCCCCGTCGAACATGACGGAGGAGCAGCGGGCGCAGCTGCGACAAATGATGCTCGGGGGCGGCGGTGGCGCGCCTGGCACGCCCGGTGCCGGCGAGGAGGACCCGCTGATGAAGATGATGGCGCAGTTGATGGGTGGTGCCGGCGGCGGCGGACCAAACGCCTCGCCGTTTGCGGGCATGATGGGCGCCCAGCAGCAGCAGCAGCAGCAGCAGCAGCGGCCGTCCTCTGGGCCGGACATGTACGGCACCGTCTGGCGGGTCGTGCACGCGCTGCTCGCGCTCGGGCTGGGCCTGTACGTTGTGCTGCGGACACCGTTTGACGGGACGCGGGTGCAGCGAGAGCTAGACTTCAAGCTGGCAGACGCGGACGCGGACGGCGGCTCGCCGGTGGGGCTCGACGAGGCCAAGCGAAATTTCTTTTGGGCGTTTGCGACGGCCGAAGCGGTGCTGCTGACGACAAAGTTTGCCCTCGACAAGGGCCGTCCGCCGCCGCCGGGTATGCTGTGGTCGGTGGCTAACCAGCTGCCGACGCCGTGGCGCGGGTACGTGGTGGGCGTGATGCGGTACGGGCAATTCTTCACGACAGTGAGGACGGACGTTTTGCTGTGCGCGTTTGTGCTGGGCGTGTGTGCGTGGTGGAAGGGCCAGCTCTAAGGGGGGGTTCGTCTTGGGGTAATTAGTGGAAGAGTATACATGGATTCATTATGATATGAATATAATGAAATTGGTCAACTTGAACGTCTTGACCTTGTTCATTCATGGCGAGTGATTGGTACGCTTTTGTATATGATTGCTCTCAAGTCTATGCAAATGCTCATCGTACAACTCGCTGTCTAATCCCGTCATCGTACTACTACACAAGCCAAGCCCTTTTACAGCAGCCAGTAACTACTCCTTGAGGACATAGCCGAGCACGCCGCCGAGCACACCACGCACGCGGCGCGGGTTCTCCAGTACACACGTAAACACGACGGCCGTGCTGGCCGCAAACACCAGCGTCTCGCGCCACTGCTCCTCTTTGGGGTACTGGCGGGGCACGAGGGTGCCGAGGGCGCGGGGCGCGACGAAGAGGCCCATATCCTTGCGGCGGCCGGCCGTCTCGACGAGCACGCTCCAGCCGCAAAGGAAGCAGCCGGTGCCGACGCACAGCTTGGCATCGAGTAACTGGCGGGTGGGTGTGCTGGTGCCGAGGAGCAGCGGGCCGACGCGGCTACGGGCGAGGCAAACGCCGTAATAGAAGAGAGTGATGTAGCAGGCGAGAAATGCGGAGGAGCGGGCGGCGGAGCGGAGGGCGCGGAGGAGGGCACGGCGGGCGGCCGGTGCGCCGGAGGACGTCTTGCGTAGCTGCAGGGCGAGGGCGAGGGGCAGGTATGTGTACATGGACCACTTCCAGGAGCGGATGAAGCGGCTGAGGGCGTGGTACTCGCACGAGGGGCCACAGCCCATATGGACAATCTCGCAGGGCAGAGGGATCTGGGTGACGGGGTCGCCCCAGCGCCGGGGTAGGCCGTAGTCGTCGCACATGTCGCCGACGAGGCCGGCCTGGCCCGTCTCGTGGCCGTAGACAAGAGCGCCAAAGTGGAAGCGGCGCAGAGCCTCTATGAGGCGCCTGTCGACCTGTGCGGCCGACGTGATCCATTTCTGGTAGCCACGGGGCAGGCTGTCTGGGTAGTAGAACCAGGACCACATGATGAGGGCACAAGACGAGACGAAGACGAGCGGGTCGGCCATGTATTGGGTGAAAGCTTCGGCCTGTGCAGTGGTTGAGTTAGAATGTGGCGGGAAGTAAGAGAGGACGGGGAGTTGGGGGCTGACTTTGGTCCATTTGTTGGCGAGCTGGCGTCGAGACCTGCGCTGCGCCCAGAGCTCGCCGACAATAACGTCAGCAGCGCGAGTGGCGGCAAAGAGAGTCAGATCTATGGTGCGGCCGGCCATCTGTCTGCAGCGTATTTCTTCGTCTCGCTTGGTCCTTCTAGCAGTCGAGTGGCGGCGAGGAGCCGTGCCTTTGGTGTGTAAGAGCTTCAGACCGAACCAGCCAGCAAGGAAACTGCATAAGAAGCGAGCCAATCTAGACGAGTTAGCTGATTGATCAATATGGGGAAGAGAAAGTCTAATGGAGGTTATACCGTAACCGAGAAGTCTCGCTTAGCTTTGCGCCCAGACTGGCAATGACTTTATCGAGCGGTTTCTGAAGGGGCAAAGACGTCAACATATGGCTTCAGGTGCATAGTGACGGCGAGTACACCAAACTCGGTCTAAAACGCAAGTTGCAAGTACACTTTGTAAGAAACCTACGTGTAATAGAGATGTACCGGCGACGAGAACTGCACAAAAGGTCGGGAAGCGCTGCGGATCGAACCCGGAGCGCAGGATATGTCGAGCGCCAGCCAGGAAGGTGGGCTCATCTTCCGGATCCGCAGGCAACAGCTGCGCGGAATTCCGCCTCAGCTTTAGAATATGCTGGACGGCGAGGGTCAGCAGTCGGGGCGCGACGGCGGAGGCGTAGCCCAGGACGTAGGCACGGATGACTGGGCGGAGCGCCGGAGGCACGGCAAGGGGCAGCCCGGGACGGCGCGCCGCCGCACGACTGGGAGAGGCACCGACACCACGCTGCGACATGGGGGGCGAGGGACTGTAGCGGATGCCCAAAGTTGACTTTGTAGCGCAATGCGAAACTGGGAAGGTGGACAAGAAGGTGGTTGCAACGATCCAATCAACCTGTCCACTCGAATGGCAAGAGACAAGTGGTCTGGTGATTGGTGGTCGAGGCGCTGGTGCAAACGACCAGTGATAGGTTGACGGGCCAAAGAACCGATGCAACGATATCAGACGGCGCGTCGAGCAGGATATGTGAAACAAAAGATTGAAGAATAATAGTAGTCGACGAGCCTTGCAGTTTCCCCCTCCTCCGGAGAGAGGTGCAGTTTCTCCGCGCCGTCTTCCCGGTGAAGCCTTGGTGTCGCTCAGGTATCAAGTACAATGTTCGAGGTCGCTTGCTTGCAGGTTCAAGGTCGAAATTGGCGGGTAGGGCTTGATTCGTCTGATGTCGCGACGATGCAGGTGTGCAGCTGCGACGGGAAAGCAGATCTAAATTGTGTCGCGAGCCTGTCACAGGGTCCTGCCTGCCCCTTGCGCGTGGTATCACGCGCGCGTCGCCACAGAGTACCTAGGTAGTTGAGGTAGTTGGTTTCAAGTTGCTGCAGTCACCAATACTGGTGTTAGAGGACCTCGATCCGGCGCAAGTGCGGTAGCTTAGCGGACAATGTTTCCCGGACAAGAAGAGAGCAAAGACGATAATACAGCGACAATAGGCAAGGGCGTCGAGGTGAATTTTACGGGATGAGGCCAAGTTGCCTCGGGTTCACGACAATGGGCAGTGGCAGCGGCCGGGGTTTCGCGGCGGCGGAGCTGGCAGCGAGCGGGTTCTTCAGTGGGTAATTTAGCGGGCATTTAATAATATTTAGTGGGATGTAGTCGGCATGCCAGGGCTTGGAGCACTTGTAACTGGTCTGAAGTTGTGCCTTATTATTAGAAGTTAGTGGCCTGGACTTTAGTGCCCGCTTGGCCCAAGCTCCGACCCCAGCTTGACAGCTTTTGTGCTTTGTTTTCATGTGAAAGCCCCTCTAATACCTACTATTTGCGTATCATGGGAGCAGACACCACGTAGCACGATCCATTAGAAATGGCACTGCGACTCCAAAGCATCTATCAATAACGCCCTTGTCATTTTCAATTGTTCTTATGCGCGCCATCAAATGTATGCAGCTTCGACCACGATAACGCCGACGCACGATGCTGCAGGAACCCGCTCAGCTTCCCTTGCTTCGACGTTTCACTTGTTAGTGGGCATTGATTATCGGCGGAGATTAGTCTGCGCAATGCAGTACAGCATCCAGCATTGCCTCTAATTGCATACTGCGACAAAGAAAATCTGGTTCCGTGTTGCGCCGGGTCACTAATAATAAGCCCACTACCGTCTTTCCCCAGCCAGGTGGTGTAATACCAGATCATCCCGTTTCTAGTGTACGATATAACGACGCATTATATGCTGGCTCTCAGTGTTACAATGCGGTTATGGCCTTTTTGGCTCACAGCCCTATTTATTCTCCTATTGATGCAATGGCAAGCAAAACGGCTCGGTGTCCGATTACCGACATGCAGCAGCCAAGGGCACCTGACAACCCTGTCTATGCAGCCACGGACTAATCCGTACCCTGGATGGGATTCATCATTCGGCAGATCTGGCCCGGATGGACGCTCGCTGCCCCGTCTAATGCAGCAGCCTCTTGTGCTCCGAAAAGAGCACGACAAAGACACACGCTATCTTGCCTTAGACTAGCAATACTACGTGTACGGTCAGGTGTGACTAAAGTGGCAAAGTAGGCAATCAATCTAGCCAGCAAGACGTATATCAAGTTGGCCAATATTTCATCGTCTCCAAAATCGGCGCATTTGCTAAAGATGACGAATAGAAAAGGCTGCGTTAGCTTGGCATGGTAGCCAACTTTACAGGCTGTCGTTTTCAAAACAACGCAAGGGTGCAAATAGTGTTAGCGCCTTCTCCGTGACTTGAGAATGGAGGCTGAAAAGAATGATGCAAAATAAACTGCGAGCGTCAGAAACAAAGCTAGAGCCAGTCAAGGGTCCAGCCCAGGAATACGCAGTTTGTGACGGGCTTGAATTTCAATGTTGGTTGTAGCGGGACAAAGTATGCGGGGTCCCACTGGCTGTTTGTTGTCTTTCTGAACAGAGCCAAATTACCTGGGTGGCACGATGGCAGATAACCTTTGGTCCGTGAGACAATTGAAATGTGCAAAGAGCTGGACCCCGCAAAGTGTCAGAGTACGAACTATGCGATGCTCGGATCGGTAACGAGAGATTGCCAGGGTGTACTGATAAGGAGAGGGATATCTGGGGCAAAGATGCGGGGAAAAGAGAGCCAGAATTATACAGTCTTATTAGGGCAAAGAATGGCCGACTTTTCTCGATTCATCACTGTGAGGTGATGAAGGCTATCAACGGGCCTGCAGTGACATATAGAAGGCTCTGTCCGGGCAACTGGAGAACTAATAAGAGAAATAGGAGTCATGCTTGTACGCGCAAGAGATGATGCACAGCAGCTACAATGCTTCCTCTTTCGCTCTTCCGTTACGCAAGCCCCCTGAGCAACGTGTCGTCATGGACAAGGGACGAGTCGGAAGAGAAGAGCGAGGTCGCGGTATAAGTGGCATGAAGATCGTCGACGGCTACCGGGTCATGTCGGAGAGCAGTTCCCCTTCAAGAATTGAGAGAGGCGACAAGGTTGAGGAGAGCGTGGACAAGGCACAGGGAACAAAGGATGGCGGAAATCGGCCGGTAGAAGCGTGGCTTCTGAAAGTGGCTTAGCGCGGACCAAAGGACGGCCGAGGAGGATGAAGAAAAAAAAGGCACGTGAAAAACATCAACAAAGACGAGATGTGCAGCCTTTTTCGACCCCGATAGATGCATTACCTCGCAACGTCGATTGACGAGAACCCGAGCACGAGGCGTTTTCCCCGCCGCCGCCCCCAGTTGGGGAAAATGAACCACCCCTCCTTTATTAATTTAGAGGCTGCACCGAGCGCCAGCCTTGGACTTTTGGAGGCATGGGACATGTGTGACAAACATGTCGGAGTAATTAGTTATAACAAGATGCTGCATCTTGTTCGAATCGTCTTCCGTTTTCCGGCTGCGAGACAAACTGTGTTTGGGGCAGAAAGAGAGACATTGCGAGTGAGAGCCGTGCCTCGGAGCTTTTGACAATTGTAGTCTTAGCACCTGGTTACAAGGTTGGAAGGTCACTGAATTATCATCTTCCAGTACATGTGTGAACTGTGACTTTCGAGACTTGTCTCGCATTGGACTCTCTATTCGGCAAGCATAGTTATTTAGTGTCTTCTGTCCGGCTTCTAGCGTCGTCCTTTGCTTGCGCTGGTCGGACATTTGGAGAAGATCAATGGAGACAAGGAGGAAGAGAAGCGTTCGTTGTCGGCACGATCCCTGCTCGTCTACAAGTCCGGTTCTGGTGCCGTCATGATGGACTCGCCACAAAACGCCCAGGTCCGGAGCCAGGGCTGGTGGCGGGCTGGCTTTGGCTGGCTCGTCCGTCATCAGTCAGAGGGCATGCGCATGAGGGACATCTTGAATCACCGGCCCAGTGCCCATCATATGTCCTGTGCAGGACGATGCAATCCCATGCCGTCTGCAGAGAATAGGTCACTTTTGGCGTCACTTTCACATCGTTGTCCGGGCTCAATTTCCACACGCCTGGCACTGTTTAGAGATAATGGCCTAAATCAGCCCAGGGGCGCGTCCCTGGCTGTGTGTGTTTGCTTGGTTGCTCGCCCAGTCAATTTTTCAAGCCACGGCCGGGTGAGATGCGTACTGATAATGGCTGGTATGTACTGTACGGCGTACTCGTGTTCCATGCAGGTGTACGGAGTAGTGGATGCCAAGCTGGCGGCGGACAGTCGGAGCAACCAACAAAATGCGATAGTTTAGTTTGCGCAGCGCATGACTTTTGAGGCTCATCATCAGTAAGATGGTCACATTAGAAGCCTCGACAAACCCGAATGCCGTTGGCAAACCCGTGGACGAACAGATCAACTGTGCGTTTCGCTGGTCCAAAGAGAACGTGGTGCACATAACGTTGGTGGCCTTGATTTAATCTGCGAAGATAACGAAAATCCACACATGCATCTCAGGGAAGAGTGGAATCCATCACGAGAGCATTATTGTCAGAGGTAACAAGAGTTGCTCCAACAAACGACGAGTGAATGCAATGACGCCAGAGCATCTAAACCGGCTGGGCATTGAGGTCAGTTGGCGCAAGCTTTTGTCCGTTAAAAAAAAAAAGAAAAGAAAAGAAAAAAAGGAGGACCACCACCCCGCTTGTGGTGAGCCCACCATGAAAACGATGACCTTTGGGTAGCGAAGGCCGCGACTCTTTTATTTTCCTTGAGTGCCCTGAAGCGGGCTGTTTTAGGTTTTTCTGGGCGGCCGAGACCGCCATTGACGGGTGTCCCGGGGTGGGGGAAAGAGGGCCCAGCGGTGGCGAGAAGCTGGCTGGTGGTTGAGGCCAGGCGTTGACGGAGGTGGTGGTGGGAGGAGGAGGAGAGCAAATTTCTTGGCTGGAGGAATCGCTGGAAACGTGCCAAAAAAAAAAAAAAAAAAAAAAAAAAAAAAAAAAAAAAA
>JAAHCF010000392.1:0-35384 GCA_038367545.1 Beauveria asiatica | reverse complement strand
ACTAGAAAATTAAAGAAAGAAAAGGGGATTTTATTACCCTTATAAAGAATTCTAAAGAAGATTACTATATTAAGGATAAAAATATATATACTATTTATACTATATTATTAAGATATATAAAGAGAGGAAATAGTATACTTATAAATAGTTTACTTTACCTAAACTTAATTAATATAGCTAGTAGATTAAGTAATTACTAAAGAAGCTCTAATATAGTTATATAAAACTAATAATAATAAAGAAAAGATAAATAAAGGGAATAAAAAGAATATAAAGTAAAATTAGAAAATAATAACTATTATTATTAGTAAGACTAACTCTTTAATAGGGATCTAATAGGTTTTTATATACTATAAATATTAATAGTAATAAATACCTTACCTTTAATATTATAATTAAAGGAATAAAAGTTAGGGTAATATTTAATAATAGAGTATTAGGAAATTATATCTTATTAAATCTTATTAATAGATTATAATTACCTTAGAATAAGAAAGATAAGCCCTACTAATTTATAAATATAGAGGGAAATAATATTTAATATAACTATAGTATAGTAGACTAGGAAACTATATAACTTCTTATCTTTATTTTTAGTATAAACTATATATTATCTTTAGATATTATAATAATCTTAAAATATAATATTATATTAGGGTTACCTTAATTATAGGTAAGTAATCCTAAAGTTAACTAGAGAACTAGCTAACTTTAGTAGGATATACTAAGATATAATTATAATAGTAAGAGTAGCTAAAAATAAAGAAAGGCACCCTAATTAAATTAAGACTAATTTTAAGGAATTTACTTAATTACCTAAAAATTAAAAGCTAGTATAATAAAGATTTCTAAAGAATACTTAAAGTATAGTAAGCTATTTAGTAGAGAGCTAGAAATAGGACTACTAGAGTATTTATACTAGGACTATAAGATTAAACTCTAGCCTAGTAAAGAACCTAGGTTCTAAAAGATATATCCTTAAAACCCTAAGTAAGATAAAGTACTTAAGGAGTATTTAGAGGAAATACTATAAAAAGGTTATATATAACCTTCTAAATCCCTAGTAAGATATCTAATCTTATAAGTACTAAAGTATAATAAGAAGCTATAACTATATATTAACTATTATTAGCTAAATAATATTATAATTAAGAACTAATACCTATTATTATTTATTATAAAAATATAAGATAAGGTAGGATAAGCTAGATAGTTTATTATCTTTAACCTAAAAGGGGCTTATAACCTTATCTATATAAAAGATAGTTATAAGTAAAAAACTGCCTTTTAGTCTATAAGAGGATACTTTAAGTATCTAGTTATACCTTTTAGTCTTACTAATATACTAGCTACCTTCTAAACTATAATTAATAATATATTATAAAAATAACTAGATAACTTTATAATTATTTACCTTAATAATATCCTTATTTACTCTAATATACTTAAGGAATATAAATAATATATATATAAAGTACTTTAGGTATTTTAAGATAATAATCTACTAGTTAAACTAATAAAAAGTAAATTTTACTAGTAGAAAGTTAAATTCTTAGGTTATAAAATTACCTTAGGATATATTAGGATAAGTCTATTAAAGATTAAAGATATTTAGAATTAGCTAGTACTAACTAATATTAAAGAAGTTAGAGGATTCTTTAGATTTATAAACTTTTATTAATACTTTATATATAAATTTAGAGAAATTATTATTCTACTAATAGACCTTATAAAGAAGGATAAACCCTTTAAATAGATAAGTAAAGAAGAAGAAGCTTTCTAGACTTTAAAAGAAAGGATCTTAGAAGAACTAGTTCTAATTATAGCTAATCTAAATAAACTATTTAAAGTTAAAACTAATACCTTAGACTTTATAGTTAAAGGATAGTTTAGATAAAGAGATAAAAAAGGATAACTCTATCTAGTTACCTTCTTTTTAAAGAAACTTTATAAATTAGAATTAAACTATAGTATATATAATAAAGAACTAATAATTATTATTTAAGTATTTAAGGAATAGTAATATTATTTAGTAAGTATAAATTATAAAGTTAAGGTTTATTTAGATTATAAGAACCTTATCTTATTTACTATTATAAAAGAACTTAATAAATAATAAATATAATAGTATAAAACCCTTATAGATTATAACTTTAAGATTCTATATTAAAAAGGAATACTTAATAGTAGAGTAAATACTTTTAGCTAAAGAGAAGATTTAAAATTAGAAGGAATACTAATTAAATATCTAATACTTAAGTATAATAAAAGTAAAAACCTAGTACTAGGCACTTAAGAACTTAGTATAACTTAGAAGGTAGAGTTAGATAATACTTAGATATAATAAATTAAATTATATATTAAGAAAGATAGCTATCTAGATAATTAGGAGATAAAACTATATTTAGTTAAAAAAGGAGAGACCTTTTTATATAATAAATATTAGTATATTCCTAATATACTCTAAGAGTAGCTTATTAAGGAAATATATAAACACCTACTATATAAATATTAGGGTATAAGGAAAATAATTAATAGATTAAGAAGATTATATAATTTCCTAAAAAGTAAGAAAATAGTATAATAAGTTATAAATAAATATAATATATATAAAAAGGTAAAAGTATTATAATATATACCTTATAGAGAACTATAGCTAATACTATTACCTAAATAAGTATAGTAAATAGTTATAATAGACTTTATTATTAAACTATTAAAGTTAAAAGAACCTATAATAGGAGTAGTTTATAATAGTATCCTAGTTATTATAAATAAACTTATAAAGTATACTTACTATATTCTTTATATAGAATTAAGTAATACTAAAGACTTAGTATATATATTCTTTAAAACTATTATTATATAATATAGATTACTAATAAAGCTTATATTAAATTATAATAAGTTATTTATATCTAACTTTTAGAAATACCTAATAAAAATAATATAAATTAAGTAAAGCTTATCTATAATATTTTACTTATAGATAAATAGTTAGATAGAGATTCTAAACTAAATACTAGAATAGTACCTATAGAGCTATATTAACTACTAATAAGATAATTAGGTAATATAACTACTACTTATATAATAGGCTTATAATAGCTCTAAGGTTAATAGTATAAAGATATTACTACTAAAGGTAAACTATAGATTTAACCCTACTATTAATATATATATAATATATATTATAAATATACTAGTAGTAATAGTATATATAGAAATAATTATAAAAGTATAAAAGTATTTATAATAAGAATAGATATTCTTATAAAATTAAATAAAATATTATATAAATAAAAAGAGATTACTAGCGCTAATCCTAGAGGAGGGAGATAAAGTTTATCTTATCTATAAAAATATTAAAATAAAGTAACCTAGTAATAAACTTAACTAGAAGAAAATTAGATTATTCCTTATTAAATAAAAAATATTAAATACTAACTATAAACTATTACTACTAGATAGAATAAAGATTTATCTAATATTTTATATATTACTACTTAAGAAAGTACTAGATAATTTTATACTTATTATAAGAATTATAGTTAATAATATTAATAAATATAAAGTTAAAAGGATATTTAAAGTAAAGGGAAATATTAAAAGTTATTATTATCTTATTAAATAAAAAAGATATCTAAACTCTAAGAATACCTAAGAACTAATTAAGAATCTTATAAATTATTTAACTTTACTTAAATAGTTCTACTCCTAAAGAATATATCTTAATTAATTATATAAGTACTATCTAATAACTTAATACTAAACTTAGTATTTAAAGAATAAATAAGAGTAAGATCTAGATCCTTAGAAGGAGTAGGAAAGACCCCTATAGTCTTCTAAAGCTATTCTACTTCCTCCTATTCTATATACTCTAATTCTTTAATATTATTAATACTATATATAATTATATATATTATTTTCTTAAACTATAATTTCTTTTATTTTTATAAGTAATATACTTTAATACTTATCTTTTTAAGCTCTTCTTTAGTAGCTTCTAATTTAAATTTAGCCTTTTAGTACTAGGTATTAATATAGTAGAGTTATTAAAGAGTAAGGGGATTTATATTATAATAAGACTAATTAAGATAAATATACTTAAAATATTAAAATAAGTCTATATTAGACGCCTTATAGTTCTAAAGGCTTTATTCTTTATAGAATAAGTAAGTAGGTATATTAACTAGATTTTTAATTATTAACTTAAGAAGGGTATTTTATTTATCTATCTTATAAGAAAGTTTCTAGGATTATATAGGAGGTCTTAAGATATAATTAAATATAATAATATATATTAATATAGGAAAGAAAAAGCTACCTATTACTTAGCTAGCCTATTTAATAGCCTTAAGGATAAGACTAAAGGAGGAGGGGTATAATATTATAAATACTATTATATAAATATAGGGCTAAGCTAGACTATCTAGGAAGACACGCCTATAGCCTAGTTAGAATATAAGGTTATATAATAGCTTATTAGATTATTAAGATAAGCTAATAATATAAGATTATTAGGATAGTTAGATAAGCCTTATAAGCTAGGTCTATAGTAGAGAGATAGATAGGTACTTAAGGAGGAGGTATTCCTATAGCTAGGTAGTCTAGATCTCTACTAATTAATCTAAGTAATTCTAAGTAATTCTAAGTAATTAGTTTTAAGAGTTCTACTCTTAATAATTCCTTACTATAAAAGATACTACTTACTACTACCTTATAGTATTTAACCTAACTTACTACCTAAAAAATAGACTAACTATAGATTAAGAATAAGCTATTATTATATTTAGCTATTTTTTTTAAGCTTATTTAATACTTAGTTTATAAATATACTTACTTAATAATATATAGGAATTATCTTATTAATAAAAGGGGTTATAACTTCTTATATTTACTTTAAGGGTTCCTTATATAGTTAATTAAGTAATTATTTTATTAAATACTTATTTACTCTTTTTACTAATAAATAAAGCTTTATTAGAAGATTAGATATAATTTCTTAAGTATTTAGTTTAAGTATACTAGAGGGTATTAAGAGCCTTATTAATAGTTTATATATATAACTAAGTATAGGCTTTTTAGCTTTTACTCTTATTAACTTATAATTAAAGTTATTCTCTAGTAAATAGTATATACCTTTTTATATAGTAAGTTTAGTATTATAAAGAGATTTATTAAGTATACTTAAGTCTTACTAAGTAAGCTATTATTCCTCTTATAGAATACTTAGCTAATTATTTAGCTAATTAGCCTCCTACTTAACTACCCCTAAGCTAAGGATACCTAGTAATATATTAAGTAAAGGAAGTAAATATAAATATTTAAGCTCTTTAATCTCTTATAACTAGGCTTTAGTCTTCTTAATTAAAAGCTTAAATAAGTATTCCTTATCTATTCTATATATTATATCCTTATTAAATTAGATATTCTATATAATAACTATATACTTAAAAATTAAAATCTAGATCTAATAAAAGTTTATTATTATATAACTAATAAGGTAGCTTATATAGTTTTAAGAGTTAACCTTATACTATTTCTAGTTTTTATTTTCTTCTTAATTATACTAGAAGGTATAAGTATAATAGCTATATATTAGTAATAAGCCTTAGTTAAGTTACTTATTATTACTTAACTAAGTTACTAGTAACTTTAAATTTAACTTTAGTTAGTTATATAACTTCTTATATAGTATTTACTAATTAAAGTGTTTTTTTAGGCTAATATTAAGTAAGTAGTAGATAATAATTATAGCTTCTAACTATAGGTTATAAGGAAGTCTTATTCTTTTAGTTATTATAATTACCTTAGTCTATACTTCTTAATTTATATACTTTATATTTCTATTTAGCTTATAAGTTCCTAGTAAAGTAATCTCTAGCTTAATTCTAGAAAAATAAGCTTAGCGCTAATAAGCACTTTACTTATATATACTAATAAGTATAGCCTTACTATTTATAATACGCTACTAGCGTATATAGCTATAGGTTAATTTAGTACCCTAATTACTATAGGTTACCTAGTATACTAATCTTTTACTAGTTTTAGTATAGCTAGTACTAGGGGCTAGGTGTTATAATTATACTAGGTAACCCGTAGGTGGCCTTATTAGCTATGCGGGAGGTCTTAGGTTTAACTCCTAGCGCTAGCTCCACTACTTATAATATAAGGGGAGGCTTATACTAGCTAGGCTAGATCCTGCGTACTAGGGGTTAGGCTTAATTAACTTCCTCAGGCGCGTGTAGTGTCGTTTTATATTTATACTAAGGCTATATACCTGCCTTAGGCTTTAATAAGTATATAGAGGACTCCTACTACCTGCCCTTATAGTGTCTTAGGCTAAGCCACGGTAGGAGAGGAGGATAGTTATAACACGCTACTAGCGCGTATAGCTATAGGTTAATTTAGTGCCCTAATTACTATAGGTTACCTAGTATACTAATCTTTTACTAGTTTTAGTATAGCTAGTACTAGGGGCTAGGTATTATACTATTATAGTATAATATATATATATAAAGCTTAAATTAATTCTATACCTAAGCTAAAAAAGCTAATATATAGTTAAATAATATATTATATACTTAATTAGCTATAACTTAGGTATATAAATTACTAGTAAATTTATCTTTAATTAGGAATAAATATTACTTATTATCTTAGCTAAGAGGGTATTATATAAAATCTTAGTTTAAATACTAGAATAGTTATAGAGAGGGGTACTTACTTAGGTATTATAATATAATTTACTTTATATATACCTAAGTATATACCTTATACTTTAATCTCTTTATTCTATTAATCTTAATATTATATACTTATATAAGATATTTAAAAGCTTATTTACTAAAATACCTTAAGTATAAGTACTACTTTACTTCTTTATCTATTTAAGTAAATAAAGGTATAGTAGAATATATTATTAAGTATATCTTCTTATCTTTTACTATTATAATAAGTAGCTTTTTATAATTAAAGTAATTCTTATCTTATTAAAATAGTTTTAACTCCTAAAAATAGAGGTTATTATTTATATAAATTAATTTTATAAAAATATTATTATCTTCTATTTTATATTATAAAGTATTATTATAACTACTTATTTAAATACTAATTTTCCTTATTAAATTAATAAAAATAATATTTATATAAAAACTATTAATTAATATAATATATTTTAATATAATATTATACTTTTAACTTATATCTTATATTATTACCTTAAGTATATAATTACTATATTCTAAGATCTAATATTCTAAAATACTAGTACTAATAAAGTTACTTTTAGTATAAAAAGTGCCTTTATTAAGGAACTTTTTATTATTAATAATATATAATACTATACTAGTATCTTAAACTATACTCTTAAAGAGCTTATAATATATATTAGCTATTAATACTATAATATTAAATAAATTAATATATTTTAATATATTTAAACTTAATAAGATATTATTAGTTATAAGTTTTATTTATTTAAATATATAAATAAGCTAACTATTTAATATTCTAATACTTTTTTATACTTTTAGTTAATTATTACTAATTATAAGAGGGAGATAGAAGCTATTATTAGTTAATTAAATATATAAGCTTTTTTATTTTAACTCTTTTAAATATAAGATAATTTCTTTAGCCTTAGCTTTTAATATATTAAAGTTACTTAAAGGTTTAAGCGCTCCTTATATAAACTTATAATTATAAGGCTTTTACTTATAACTACTTATTATAATAAAAGTTCTTTTATAAAGGTAATTATTTAAGCTATACTTATTCTTACCCTTAGTACTTAAGTTTCTTATACTTAGATTTTCTAGTTTAAATAATATAATAGTAAAAGCCTATATAACTAAGTATTCCTTTTAAATAGCCTAATCTTAAAAAAAATAAGTATATTTTATAAAGGTATAAAATATACCTTTATTCTTAAAACTATATTATATAATATATTATTATTAATTAGTTACTTATTCTTAATTAAAGTACTTTTTTATAATTATAAGGAATTTCTTAATAGCTAGTTTACTCTTAAGTTTAAAAATATTATAATAAATACCTAATATATAAACTTCTTTTTACTTTTTAATTTATTTAAAAACCTTTATTATATTAATTTTATTTAGATTAATAATACTCTTATAAGTATAATAAGTAATCTTCTTAAAGTCTTTTAAAGAGGGTATAAGTACCTTTTTTAATATATATACCTTTTACTTTAAAGTTATACCTTTCTTAAAGCTTAAGCTAACTTAGTTCTAAGTAATAGTCTTAATATTACTAGTTATTTAAATATATATTTAATTAATAAGTTTAGTATATATTTTAAAGTCTTTAATTATATAATTATAATAATATTTCTTTTTTTCTAACTCTAGTTTTACTTTTATATTATTAAAATTAACTAAAAGTTCTTAGTCTAATATTTTTACCTTAGTATATAATACCTTCTTAAGCTTTACCTTAACTATTTTAAATATTAAAAGGCTTAGTTTAATTAAAGTATTATTAAAGTAATTAAGGGATTTAGGGTTAATATATTCTTAAGTATATAGTCCTTTAATATAGCTTTTAAAGGCTAAGAACTAGGTATCTTAGGTCTTAAGATTTTTAAGCTTTAGAGTAATAAAAGATATAATTAATTTAATAGTTTTAATCTTTAAAATCTTAATTTATTTTCTTATTAAGAAGAGATATTAAAATTAAAGTTTTAATTCTTTTAAACTATACTAGGCTTATAACTCTTAATAATTAAGGTCTCTAAGCTTATAAATAGTAAGTTAGTTAATTAAAGGTATAAATAATAAAAAACTAATAAGTATAAGGCTTTAAATAATATATTTTATTATAATAAATATCTAAAGAGAAGAAAATAACTATAAGAAAAGGTATTTAGTTTTATATATAAAAAAGGGGTAAAAGTAGGTACCTTTTACCTTTCTTAATTTATTATTAGTAACTAGCGCTATAGCACTTTACTAGCTATTATAGCCTACACTATATACTCTATCCACGGCTTCAATAAAGTCCCTACTAATATTAGCTACAATATAGGGTATAAGTAACTTAGCAGGGATTCTAGTAATCCTAGCTATCTAGTCTTATAGTAAGTTAATATAAAATCTAAATATAAATTATAATATTTAACTATAAGTAGATACCTCTTATATAAAGAGATTCTATTATATATTTATCTAGAATATATAATATATTATAGAAAAATCTATCTAAAGTCCCTTTTACCCGCTTTTCTTATTTCTATAGTACTTAATTAGTTACTAGTCACGAGCTAAGTGGATACTGGTATAAAAAAACAGGGGTAATAGTGTATATCTATAATTGATTATTTGCAAGACAAAAATATCCTGTGACTTTTAATCAATCTTGAGAAAAGCAAATTCCCATCTTTGGCCTACATCTAGTACCTCATGTTACGTTTGCTCTCTCTGCGCTCCGCTATGCCTCTATCCCGACCTTGGAGAAAGTATCGTTCCGGATCCCGTACCATGTCATCCAGGTCCCAATTATTGTCTTCTTTTTCTTCCATATCTTATACTGGCTTGATCGAGCCACTCAATGCTGCTATCAACTGTGCACCACGTAACGTCTGATGACGTACAAATCTGACAAATCTTTGCAACTTTCGCCAACTCTTCTCCCACTCCAAGTGAATCGAGGCTCTTTCGTAATCTCCCCATAAGGGGAGCTCTTCCAGTGACAGGGTTCTTTTCATTCTTTCGCGGACTGGCGCTCCCCAGACCACATCGACAACAGCAGCCATTTCATTCGCAACTCTGCTTTGAACTCTTTGTGAATCTTTATAATGTCTGGCGGATACGCCATTAACGGATCGAGGGGGTCTCGACGGAATATGTGATCGTAAATTGGAACCTTGTCGGGCGTGAATCCAGCAGCCAGGACGTGGATCGTCCAAGTACAAATCGCCTAAGAGATGATACATGGCTGAACCTCTTTCTTCGAAAACCTTTGAATTTTCTGTTTATTAATGTAAAGATATATGGTTAAGATTGGATAAATAGTCCAAGCAGGCGCAGATTTTGCAAACAGAGCAGCAACAACAAGCGACAAACACGGACCGGCAAACGGCGCAACGGTAGAATATTGGGAATGGGAGCATCGATTCAATTATAAATCAGCGGAGAAAAGAATACGAAAGCACGCTTTCCATGTGATCATTTTTTATCGCCCGATCTATGTGCTTTCACCCAACAACGAGCATAAATCTGCACTAGCTACGTCGCCGAGATTATTAATGTGTTGCTAGAAGCACATCGGCTATAGATAGGATGGTATAGACAGAAAAACCAGTACTATAAATATATAGATTTAGTAACTAGATAAGGATGCAAAAAAATAGGTAGAGGGGGAATTAACGTGTTATAATGACAGCTAAAAAAATCGGGGTCAAAGGACGTTCCGATGTACGAGGGACTCGAACCCTCAACCTTAGTCTTAGGAGGACTACGCGCTACCATTGCGCCAGCACACCAACAACGAAAAAAGCGCTTATTGGCAACTATGGAGCCTTCGCATTTCCCGTCGCTGTCCATAGCTGCGGTGGGGAAGGCTACGGCGTAGTTCGGAGATTGGGAGCGGCCGTGAACACGCAGCTAAGCACAAGCGCAGAAGATTGTCAGATCTGAGCTGTAATTAGAAATGCACCCCATGTCTTTGTGATATTTTGGAGTGGTTGGTATTTTACGGGTGCCAAGCGAGAACCATCAGCAGCAGAGAGTAGCGGGAAACTGGCAAGCTGGCACAACGGCCGTTGGCAGAAATCTTTTCCATTTTCATGTCCCTCTCAGCACATCAACGTTGACATCAAGCGACTAAACATGATCATAAAGTATCATCACGACAGATGAAATGTACTAGGTTAGAAGAGCTTGAAAAAAATTTCCCCGCGCGCTGTTAAACGAAGGGGTCAGGCTATCTGCGGGAACAGGCGGAAAAAGCCTGACAGCGAATTTGCAATCAACTACTTTAATTACAGAATATCAAGTGCATTGATAGAAATGCAGCAGGGTTACAACTCGCTCAGTACGTCCTGTGCCTCGTGACGAGCAATACAAACTAATTAGCTAACAAAACAATTTTTTTGATTGCTCGTGTAATTTGCTTCTTCTTAACCCCCCTGCCCCCGTCAAAGCGTTTTTCTCATGATGTAACCGGCGTAGTTCCTCGGAGCGGTGAGTTTTGATCCGGGGAAGATGATATAAGAATAAGACATGGGCATTTCCCAACCAACAAGACAATTTGTCAAGCACCAACAGTAATCAGCCTCGAAAAGCGAAACTCAACATGGGTGTTTTCAAATCCAGCTTCTTTGCCATTCTAGTACTGATCACGTCGGTATCTGTGGGCTGCAGCCCTGTTCCATCCGTCAACCATGCTGCTGTGCAAAAGCATAAATTTGCCAGATCTGCCATGATTGCACTGGAAAAGAGCCAACGTCAAGGTGACCGCGTCCAAGTTAGAGCTTCTCACCAAGCAATGGCTGACTCTCATAGACCATGCATTCCGGCAAAATCTTTCACCCACGGCAAAGAAAGCGGACGAAATTGTTCGTGCTATCCGGCAGGACGAGATTGATCACTTTTGGAGAGTCCATTCTGTGTCGGGAGATGACACGACGGAGCGCTCTGCAGGACAGATGTTTCCCCTCGCCCGCCCATATATCCTAGAGACGAAGCTGTGGAGAGTCGTTGAGCGGATGCCCAAGGGCGCACTGCTGCACGCTCATCTCCTGGCTATGTTGCCCTATGAGGTTCTTCTCGACACAGTATTTCACACCGATAGCATGACTGTTTCTTCATCTCACAATCTGGCCACAGAACAGAGTCGCCGGGAAGCTTCTATTCTCTTTTCCTGTTCTGAAGCTACCCCGCTCAACTCACCAACAATCGAGTCGACTGATTATGTTCCAAGAACGCCCGTTTCTATTCAAAGTGTCCTCATGAGCTTCCCTGGAGGTGAAGAGGCTTTTTTGAACTTTATAAAGTCAAAGATGACAATGGCGCTTAACAAGTCTGTTAGACACGAGCTTGGCGTAGATCAGGTCTGGCGTCGCTTTGAGAACGTTTTCAGCACGGCGGCGAGCTTGCTGACCTACGAGCCTATTGTCCGAACGTTTTATCAGCGACTTTTTGAGCGACTGGCAGACGATGGAATTAGCTGGGTAGAAATCCGCACTGGGGGACCGAAAGATCCGCTGATGCGCTCTACACATGGCAATCCTGCTCAGAATCGTTCTCGGCGGTCGGATAAATCTGAGCAGCCAAGTGCGAGCCCAGACCTATGGTGGGAAATTCTAGAAGACGAATTGAAAAAATTCAAAGCCACTGTGAAGGGGAGGAATTTTTGGGGCGCCAGAGTCATTTGGACCGATTCTCGGGCGATGAACACATCTTTGCTCATTCACAGTACGTCTAACAGCCTTGCCACGCTGTGTTGATTCTGATGTTAACCGGATGCTATTTAGGAATGAAACGCGCTTGACAGTAAAGTCAGGTTCCCCGATTTGATTAGTGGCTATGACCTCGTCGGGCAGGAAGACCTTGGTCGCCCACTGGTAGATTTAACATCCGAGCTGCTCTGGTTCCAGGAGCAGGCGCATAGTCTTAATGTCTCTATGCTATTCTTCTTCCATGCTGGAGAGACACTTGGTGATGGCAACTCGACTGATGAGAACCTCTTTGATGCTCTGCTTCTTGGAACGCGTCGCATTGGACATGGCTTCTCTTTATATAAACACCCTACCTTGCTCCGTTCGGTGATGGAGAATCGAGTCATGGTTGAGGTGTGTCCAATCTCAAACGAAGTCCTTCGCTTGGCTACAGATATTCTCCACCATCCATTACCAGCGATGATTGCACATGGCGTGCCTACAGCAGTAAGCAATGACGACCCTGCAATCTTGGGTCAAGATGCTGCCGGTTTAAGTTATGACTTTTATCAAGTCATACAAGGGTTTGATAATATTGGATTAGCTGGATTGGTAAGTTTATCCCATAGCCATGATTAAGCTTCATGCTAATAGCCACCTCACTCAAGGGCGCCCTGGCACATAATAGCCTTCGATGGTCACACTTTGAGGATCAGACTCGTGCAGACTGGATACTAGATATTGATCTGGCAGAAAACGGATCTGGCACGAAAGCTCGATATATTCAGGAATGGAACCGGCAATGGGAAGACTTTTGTAGTTGGATTGTTGACGAGTTTGGAGAGCAATATGGCAGGTGAGTGTGGTCCTGCTTTAAACTAGGAAGTAGCGTCAACCAATAGAGAGGCCTATCCTAGTCTTGAGGCCAGTAATTAATATGAGTATTATTTAAGTTAAGGGAGAGTTTTTTTTTTAACTAATTTTTAGGCTTTTTTTTATAATTAGTAGGTAGAAAATACCTATTACTAGTGGCCCCTACTAGTATAGTACCTTGATAGTAAGGGTATTCTAGTGTTATATAAAAATTGGTAATTTTTATAAAAAAGACTAGGGCTTTTTACGTAAGACTTCCTAAGAGTTACTATCAGAATCACGGCCCAAGTCTGCTTTGTCTTTGTGGAAAAATAGCTGTGTCACTCCTTTATGCTAGTTATGGTCTAATTCTCGGCGGCTCGTCCAACTCCCAGTATTTCATACACAGCCTCAATAAACGCCACAGCAGACGGATGGTCCGCATTTACCATCCTATTCATTGTATACGCCATCGTCAGCTTTCTATCCGCGTCCATGACCACGCACGAGCCGCCCCAGCCGCTCCCCCAGCCGACACGGCCAGCCGGCAGCTTGCCCTGCCGACCCGACCCCGGCCCTGTGAGATAGAGGCCGAGCCCGCGCCTGCCCGGCCCTCCGGTCACCAGATCCACGCCGCTCGCCCGCTCGCTGAGTGCCAACTCGGTCGTCTCCGGCGACAGCAGGCGGTGGCCACCGGTGCAGGTGCCGCCCAGCGTGTAGCACGAGAGGATCTTGACCAGAGCCCGCGCGTTCGTGTGCCCGTTGACAGACGGCAGCACGCTCGACTTCCACGGCACCTGGTTGACGTCCTCGACCGCGACCGTGGGGTTGCACAGCGTGCGCGCTGCGATCGAGCGTGGATTAAAGGTAGGCTGTTTGCTGAGCAGCTCCTGGACTGAGGGTCCTGGGGGTGCAATGACCGGTGCAACACGGCCGTGGTCCTCCTCGCGGCATCCGAGCTGAAAGTCGGCGTCGTTTCCCAGCGGCCGGCACACCTCCTCTGTGATGAATCGATCGATGGTCGATCCGGCTGTGCGGCGTACCAGCTCTCCAACCAGAAAGCCCTGCGTCAGGCCATGGTAACCCATGGCCGCCCCGGGTGCCCACAGCGGTGCCTGGCGCGCCAGCTTTTCCGCGGCGCCCGTGGCGTCGAAGAGGTCGACGACGGCCATGTCGTCCGTCCACGCACACAGACCGGCAGTATGGGAAAGTACATGGCCCACGGTGATGTCTGCCTTGCCGTTGGTGGCAAACTCGGGCCAGTACCGCGCCACCGGTTCGTCAGGGTGCAACAGGCCCCGCGAGATCAGCATCACGGCAGCGAGGTTGGTGACGACCTTGGTGGTGGAGAAGACGTTGACAATAGTATCTCGAGTCCAGGCCGTCTTGGCTGCCGTGTCGACGTAGCCGCCCCAGATGTCGACGGCATTTTCCTCACCATTGATGTTGACACAGAGGCTGGCACCGATGTCTTGTCCGGACTCGAGGAAACTATGCATCAAATCGCGCAGCTTGGAAAATTTTGGATCGCAATGTCCCTGAACTTGAGCCATCTTGACTAGATGTTGCTTTATTGACGTAGTTGGCGAATATGATGGAAGCTATTATTGAAACTGTTTGCGGACTAGGCGAGTCGAGGAAAACAGTCAGAAAGATTTAGTAAAATTAAAAAAAGTCCAGATGTACAATTCTACTAGACCTTTATTACATTACGTACCAATTAGTGAAATATAAACTCCGTCAAGTCTATATAGTAGGCAATCTAAAAAAGCCGACATCTTGTGCGGGGTAGATTGTTGCTCACGATGGTCGTCATGAGAAAGTGGCCACTACTTCGCACGTAAAACTGCACCAAACAATAATGGAGTGGATGCTTGTGAGATTGCCTCTAATTTTTGGGGGTAATGCTCCCGAATAAGGGTATACTACTCTGTAATTATTATAATAAATAGCGTTGAGATGCATACATAGTAGTGGACCTACTAACAAATGGTGAGGGTGCCCCGAGATAGCCAATTCAGGCTACAGAGGTCCCGAGAACAATGCCTTTTCGTGCCTTTTATAGTCTTATTAGTACTGTGCGTGCATAACGAGACTTGGGTGAAAATACTTGGTAGAATATCAAGTGGCAACTAGCCGTTAAAGAGTAAATAAAAAGGTACTTGGTAGATACCAGCTATTTTTAGCTGCTCCCTATTGAATTTGTTAAGTAAGTGTTCACCCGCGACACCTATTTCGGTTTTTACTATACTAAAGGGTAAAGATGTTTTATAAACTAATATAGAGAATTTTATAAACTTTTTATAGCTAGGGGTAGCTAAGATAGTAATATTAGCTACCCTATAGTAAATTATATAGTAAGATAAATATACTTTTCTAGCTATTACTATAATTAACTATAATAATAAATATTCTATAACTATATTAATTATAACTATTATAACTAGAATTCTTATTAGTTAAATATACCTTATAGTTAATAAGGCTATTATTACTTATTTTTTTATTACTTTAGCTATTAGCTAGAAGCTATAAAAGGGTATAGTTAAGTAAAAAAAAGGAGGTAAAGCCTTTATAATTTTATTTAATTACTCTTATTTAGGTATAATTAATAATCTTAAAAAATAGTATTTTAGTATAATATATACCTTTAAATATTATAAAACTATATATTTTATATATAAGGGCTATATATATTATTTATATATAATATAAAGAGAGTTATTAAAATAGTTAAAGTAAGAGGTATAGCTAGCTTATAACTTATTTTATTAAAACTATAATTATATTATTATTAAGCCCTTATTATATACTTAAACCTAATAAGAATTTATTAAAAAATATTATAATAATATTATTAATACTTATAATAATAATAGTAAAATTAACTAAATTTTAATATTATTATAAAATAAACTATAAAATACTAAATATAAACTCTAAAAGTAAGATATAATAAATAAAATTAATATTTACCTTTAATATAAACTTAATAACTAAACTAGTATCTAATAGCTTTTTAATAAGCTTTAAAAAAATAATTATTATTATTATAAGACTTAATTTAACTATTTTAGCTATATTATATATTTCTTTTTAGCCTTAAAAACTAAAATTTCCCTACTATTATATTAGTCAGATTTAACTACCTCTAGGGTTTACCTATAAGGAATAGTATAAAAGGATAATATCCTTTTATAGTTTTTAATAATAACTTTTTTACCCTTTTTATATCTAATTTCTATTATTTACCTTATAATCTAAAGCCCCTATAGTTTTCCTTAGTCTCTAATAATATCTTTACCTAATATAAAACCTTTAATAACTTAGTAAATAGTAATACTATTAATTATTTAAGCCCTTATTTAATATTATACTTTTTCAACTTTATAAACCTCTTAATTAGGAATTAATAAATACTTTATATATATACTATACCTTTAAAGGGATTATACTTTTATTATTATTATAAACTTATTTAATAATCTTATAAATAATAGTAAATACTTTATATATTTTAACTATTTTCTCCTTTAATAATAATTATAATAAAGGTTATAATAAGGAGAAACCTTAATTAATAGTTAAGATACCCTTAATTATTAGTTAAAAGTATTAAAGAGCTATTATAATAAGAGTTTAGAAAAAAAGCTATTAAAAGAGCTAATAAGCTTAATAATATATAAGGATTTAAAGATAATTTATCTTAAGTTATAATAACTATTAGGCTTTATAATTATAAGAAGGTTTTATTATTAAACTAGGATATAGATAAAAAAATAGTAAATAAATAACTTATAACTATATCTAAGATTAGGAGAAGAATTATAAATAGAATATTATAAAGATAAATAAAGATTAAAGTAGTCTTTTATTAAAAAAATACTAAGACTAGTAATTATAAGATTAGTACCTATAAAAGGGAGTTTAGCTTATTATAAAGGAAAATAAAAGATTATATAATTATAATATTAATTATAAAAGACTTACTCTTAATCTAGTTAAGTAAAATATTATTAATATAATTAAAATATTATAATTAAGAATATAGTTAAATTATCTTATAATATAAAAGTATTAGGTAAATAGCTTATAAATAGAGTTCTTATTTAGGGAAATAAAGTATAAGTTAAGTAAGTAAGGAACTAAGATAAGGATTAAGGTATTCTTAACTAAAGAAAAATAAGAAAGCTAAAGAATATAAGATTAGTAAGCTAAAAAGGGCTTAGACTTTAAAAGCTAAATATAAAGTATCTTAGGTTATTATACTATTTAAGAAATAAACTACTTTTAGTTTAGGCTCTCTAAAAAGCTCTTCTAAGGTATTTAAATATTCTTAATTTAAATAATAACTATATTACCTTATAATATTAGGATACTAGGTAAATAGTTTATAAAGATACCCTAGTTAAAAAAGAATACTAAAAATAAATAAAGATAAGGATTAAAGTAAAGCTTAATAAAAATAATTAAAGGTAAAAAGATTATAGACCTAGTAACTAATATAAAAAAAAAGGAGATATTATAATATTTATAATAAATAAACCCCCTCCTTTCTCTAATAAATAATAAGTTAATTAAAAACTATTTAATCTTTTAAAAAGATATTATCTTTATTTTATACTATTTTAACTATTCTATACCTTAAAACTCCTAATTATAATATTATTTATATTATCTAGTAATATAAGAGTATTAAAAAGTTATAAAAGAGAGTCTTTTATTATAATAAAAGACCTAATTACTTTTAATAATAACTTAATTAATATAACTAAAGACTAAGGTCTTAAGGATATAGGAATTAATAGTTAAGAGAAAGGTAAGAAGAGAAGGACTCTAGTAAAAGGGAAGAAGGTAAAAGAGTATATTATAAGAGGAGGAGTAATAAAAAAGGTTAAAGATAAGAACTTTACTAATCTTAACTCTAACTTCCTTAAATTAGCTAATAATAAGGATCTCTTAGTAACCCTAATCTATACCTAATTTTAGCTAAAAACTATCTTTAAGGAGAAATTTAATAAAAATAATACTATAAAGTTCTTAAGGAAGTTTAATAGATAAATAAATATAAAGGGGATCTTAAATATATACTAACTTAATAAGCTAATAAATATAACTTTATCTTACTTAATAAAAGAGGTTAAGTTAATTATATTTTAATATAATTAGAAGAAAGTTAAGAAATATTTAGTAAAGTACTACTTTAAGTATAATACTAAAGAGTAATATAACCCCTAAATTAGACTATTAAGATATAATAAATAACTATTTATTAATAATTATTATATTATTAGTAAATAGCTTATTAAATATAAGTACTTTTATAGATTACTAGATAAAAGGCTTTTTATATCTAGTAAGTAGTTAAAATACCTATAGTTAGTAATACTATTTATTATCTATTATAATATAATAGAATAATATAATATTAATACTATTTATTTTAATAAGCTAATATATAAGGATATATATTAGTAAATCTTCTACTTTATTAAGGACTAAATCTAATTTATATAAGATAAAAGATATAAGAAAGCTACTAATTAGAAGGTCCTAATAAGGATAAAGGGAGAGCCTTTAGAGAAGATTAAAGATATATAGCTTATCTTTAGGTAGGATATTAAACCTACTATTAACCTAGTTAAGTAATTTAAGCTCCTAAAAAAGATAAAGGGTCTAATAATCTATATCTTTAAGAACTAGAATAATAATTAGAAGGCTTTTATTTAGTAAAATAATAAGATACTTAAAGATAAAGATAAAGCTTTAGTTAAGATTAATAGTATAAAGATAAAAAAGGACTAAGATATTAAGGAATAAGAGGTCTATATTAATATAATAAAGACTAATAAAAAATAGGTTTACTAGTATTACTTTAGACTAGAATACTTTCTTAATACTTATAACCTTATAAATATAAATACCTTAATATACTTCTATACTTATAACTTAACTATATATATATTTACCCTTAGATTAAAGAATAAGTACCTTATTTTACCTTAGTTATTATATTAATTTTAGGGTAAATAGTGTTAAAAGTGGGGCTTCTATAGGGACTCCTTATAAATAAACGCTGGTAGTGTAGTTAAAACCACTAAAATAGCTAAAATAGTGCTAAGAAGCTGCTAAAACTAATAGGGTAGTAATATCAGCTAATACCCCACTTCGTAGTGTGTGAAGGAGGAATTCTAGAATAAGTAGAGTTTTTTCTAAGTAATATTATATCTCTTTTTCTCTATAAATAATAAATAGTTTTCCTAGCTAGAAGATAGAATAATAAGGTTAATAATATAATCTCTTCTTCTATATCTTCTACTAGCACTCTTACTTCTATATACCTATTAGTAATTACTATAGGTTATAAGCCTAGAAGGTATAAGACTTCTAGAGAAAAGAAATACTAGAAAACGCTATAATACTATCTATAATAATAAGAAAACGCTATAATTACTATCCTATTAACCTTTAAAAACTTAGATAAGTTATAATTACTATCCCTCTATTAGCTAAGAAACGCTATAACGCTATCTAAATCTATTTTTCTTACTATTAGTAAACTAATAAAATAGCTAATTAGAACTTAGGCCTTAGTCTTAAAATTATTAAGAATAAACTAGAGCTATAATAATCTATAATTAAAGGATAAGCTACTAGTATCTAGACCCTAACCTCCTAGCTTAGCTAACTCTTAATATTACTTAAGAATCTTTAGTCTTAGAACCTATTATCTTTAATAGCTAGATTAACTATTCTACCTCTAGAAGAGGAGATAGTTAATAACTCTTAACCTACACTTACCGCCTAGATTAATAAAGTAGTAGCTAAAAAGCTTACTAAATTAATTTACAGTTTTTAGAATCTTTAGAAACTTAAAGGACCTAAAAATTTTAATCTATAGTAATAGGCTCTATAGATTTAACTTAGAGCTATAGGTATTATATTCTTCCTTTAGAACCTAGTAATATTAAAAGATCTTATAGACTCTAAATAGATAATACTACTACTCCTAATTAGGAATAGCTATATAGAAGGACTAGCTATTATAATTAGCTAGTATACTTAGCTAGATTAAGCTTATAGTCTCCTAGTATAATAATATAATACTAGCTTAAAGATCTAAAAGTTATAACTTTATAGTAAATTCTATAATCTTAGTTTTTAGACTTATAAAGGCACCCTTAAAGGCTTTAATAGTAGTTTTAATAGCTACTTAGCTAGGCTAATACTTATTAGAGTAACTATTAATAATATTAACTAGGTTAATTAATACCTAAAAGCTATTAATAGTACCTTTAACTAGTAGTCTAAATAATAAAGAGCCCTAATTAAAGCCTCTTAAGTATAAGGACTTACGCTAACCGCCTTTAACCTTTAATACTTTATAGCTAATCTTCTTAAGGAATAGTAAGAAAAAGGATTATTAGTTACTAAAGCTAGTACTTACTATACTAGTTATTAAAGTAATAATAATAATTCTAAAATAAAAAGAAAAAAAAAGAAAGAAAAGAAGGATAAGGAAAAGAAGAATAATACTAAGGATAATAAGGATACTCCTAAGCTAGAAAAGGGCCCTATAGTAATAATACTAGGAAGCTATTATCTATTAACCCCTTAGCCTTAAGTCTATTAAATTACTAATCTAATCTTTAATTCCTTAGAGGATAAAAGTAACTATCTTATAGATTATAAGGTTAAGGAAATCTTCTTAAATAATAAAAATAAAAACTTATAATCTTTAACTTCTAATAATACTATTATAGAATCCTTTACCCTACTATACTTTAGTTATAGTGCCTAGGAACTAACCCTTAATCCCTAATAAACTCTCCTCTATAATACTAAAGCTACCTACTATATTATAAATTATAAAGATACCTTTACTAACTAGAAACTATTCTTAAAAGGGAAAGGACTAATTATTAAGATAGGAGGAGGACTAATTAAACTAAAAGGCTAAGATATAGCCTACTTTATAGTACTTTCTTAGCTAAAACTAGAAGAATAGACTACTATTAAGATAAGAGAAGCCCTTTATATACTAACTCTTAACCTTAATATCCTTAGTAGTATTTACTACTATACCTCTAGAGGAGTCTTACTAAAGTATTCCCTCTATACCTTAAATTATAAGAAAATTATAATCCTAGAATTTAAATAATATAGTTTTTTCCTATAATAAAAGGATATAAAAATACTAATCCTAATAAAACTAATATCTACTAATATAGCCTAGTATTATACTATTACTATTAAGTTACCTTAAATTTTATTAAAAGACCTATTAGAATATAAAGAAGTCCCTAACTCTAGTCTAAACTAAGATCTAATATTCTTAGAAGGTATAGAATACCTTCTAAAAGAACTAGAAGAATTACTAGAAAAATCTAGTAACTCTAGCTACTAGAAGCTATTATAACTAGCTAGTATCTAGCATATCTAACTAGGCTATATTAGCCTCCTACTACTTAAAAAGACCTCTAAGATTATAAAAGGTCTCCTAGACTTTACTTAGATTAAGGATAATAATTTTTAATATACTACCTATATATAGGCTAAAATAACTTACTAACCCTTAAAGAGAGCCCTTCCTAACCTAGTAAATATTCTTAATATTATAGAGGGGGATATATTTAAAATTAAGCCTTTACCCTATAATAAAAAGCCTATTAGTTTAATATTAGTAAATAGAAAATCTTAATATTAATAGGTCCTACTACTCCCTAACTAAAGGGGACTAACTCTACTAGAAGTAATCTAAGGATTCCTTAGGAGTTTTAAGGTATACTATAATAGTATACCTAAAGAATTTTATTATAATAGAAGAAATAAGATTAACTAGGAACTTAAAAACTAGCTTACTCTCTAAGGTACTAAATTTATAACTTTAAGTCCTTATATTTATAAGTAAAATAGACTACCTAAAAGATTAATTAGAGTTATACTTAATAGACTTAGAGCTATAATACTCTAGTTAAAGTTACTACCTTTCCTTTAAAGTATAATCTTACTAGCTATAGTTATACTTATAAACTATACTATAAACTTAACCTAATTATTAGTACCTTACTAAGTACTTATATAGGAAATCTTACTTAAAAAGGCTAAGATACTAAATCTTTCCTCTTTTAGGGTAATAGGAGTACCTATTAAAATCCTAATTCCTTATAAAAAATAAATAAAAGGATAAAAGCTTAAAGCTAGAACTAAACTAGGTTAACTACTAGCTATTATAGGCTCTAAGATATATCTAGTATATATCTTATAATAATAGGCTATTATAAAAACTTTATTTATTACTTTTATAAGAGTAAATAAAGGAATTAGTTAGATTAAGAAAGGACTTAAGGGTGACTTTTAGAATACCTAGGATCTTAACTTAGAGGGGGGAATACTTAAAGAAATCTTTATTAATAAAGAGTCTATAGATCCTAAAGAGGATTTACTAGAACCACTATAAAATTCTTCCCTAATCTTATTATAGTTAGACACACCTCTAGAAGGAATAGATCTAAATTATATACCTATAGACCTTAACCTTAACCTTACTTTACTAGAATTACCTAATTATAAGCTAAATTTAGCTATATACTATTTTATCTATAATACTATAAAAGTAGTAAAAAGGAAGATTAAAGTAGCTAAAAAGGCACTAGATAGTATACTAAATAGCTAGAAAGAAGCCCTCTAAAGTCCTAATAAAGATAGCTAGATTAAAGCTCTATTTACTAAGTTAGAATAACTTATTAGAGCTAAAGTCTTCTAATTTATTAAGCAATTATTAGTCCCTAGTTCCTAAAAAGTTCTAAAAAATAAACCTATATTCTAAATTAAACTTAACTAAAATAACTAGCCTATTAAATATAAGGTAAGGTTAGTAGTAAAAGGATTTATATAAGTATCTAGATAAGACTTCTTTTAAACCTATACCTTAATATCTATTCTACTTATATAAAGAATTATCTTAGCTCTTATAGCTACTAATAATTAGGAAATTAAGTAAATTAACTTTATTAGAGTCTTTCTTAATAGCCTACTTAAGGAATTTATATATATAGCCCTCTTAGAAGGTTTTCTTAAATTTATTAAAGAACTCTTAGCCTACTTAGATAAAAGAAGTAAGGAACTTCTTAGTCTATTAGCTAATTTAGGCTATAATCCTACTAAAGAATAGGTTATCTTACTTAATAAAGCCCTCTATAGTCTTAAATAAGGCCCCTAGAATTAGGAAGTCCTCCTAAGAGAACTCCTAGCTAAGCTAGGCTTTAAGCTACTACTATTAGATAATACTATCTACTAGAATTAAACTATAAGGACTTTTATAGTTACCTATATAAATAATTATCTCCTTATAGGATCTAATCTCTAGTATATTAACTAGCTTAAGAGGTAACTTAATAAGGCCTACCCTATTAAAGATAGGGGGCCTGCCTCTTTCTTCTTAGGCGTTTAAATTAATTAAAATTAGAAGATATAAAGCCTCTAGCTATATTAAGGCTAGTTTATAGAAGAAGCTATCTCTAGGTTTAGTCTTTCTAATACTAAGCCTTAACTTATCCCCCTATAGCCTAGGCTATTATAAGAACCCTTACTTAGTCTTAAACTAAAGTATATTCTAGTAGAATTACTTACTAAAGAATCTACTTAGCCTAAATTAGAATTACCTAAAGAGTAAGTATTTAAGGCCCTATTAGATACTAAATAGAAATTATTTTAGTAAATATTAGATACTATTATATAGCTTTTAATAATAACTAGACCTAATATTACCTTTATAGTCTAATTCTACTTAAGGTATATAGCTAAGGTAAATATAGTGCTCTTTAACTCTATTAAAGGAAGTCTTAAGTACCTAAAGGGTACTTAGATAAATGCTATAAGGTATTATATTAGTAAAAAACCTATAAGTCTCCTCTAGGCTTACTCTAATAGCGATTTTACTAGATACTAGGAAACCTCTAGGTTAATAGGAGGATACCTCCTTACCCTAAATAGGGGACCTATAAGTTAGAGAGTAAAAAGGGTAAGCCTTATAATACTCTTAACTCTAGAGGTAGAATCTAATACTCTATTAGAGATAATTAGAGAGATTAAATAGATCTTAGGGCTCTTTAAAGAGATATTAATAAAGATTTAGTGCCTAATTCCCCTATTTTATAATAATTAAGGCTTTATATTAAATACTAAAGACCTAAACTAGTATACTAGAATAAAGTATATACTTCTAAAGTTTTACTATATTTAGTAAGAAGCCTAAATAGGCTTAATTAATATTAGATATCTTAAAACTAATATAATACTAGTAGACGGCCTAATAAAGCCCTTATTAAGTACTAAGTTCTAGAGCTTCTAGAAGCTCTTAGGCCTCTAAGATCTAAACTAAGCTTACTAGTATATAGTATAAATCTTCTATTATAGAAGATAATATATTATATGCTTAATAGATTAATTATTAAAAAGCCTTATAGTAGTAAGCTAAGTCTTAAGATCCTAGAAGACCTACTAGGTTTCCCTTTAGGACCTCTAGGGTATCTTAAAGATAAAGACTTATAACTAGTAAGTAAAAAGCTAGAGTAGTAGAGTTAGTTACCTATATATACTATATCTTAGTATACTAAGCTTCTATAATTTAATAGAAGATTAGTTATAGTAAGCCTATCCTTTAATAGGAAAATCCCTAGTACCTTAATTAATAAGAAAGATAGGCTAGTCCCTATAGGGTAGGTATTTTTCTAGTACCTTAAGAGTAGATATACCTCTAGTCCCTATAGGGTAAGGGACACCTTAAACAGACCTTTAACAGGTCAGAATTCCCCTAAGTCACGACTTCCCCAGGTGCTAAACTATCAGGGCCCTAAGGGGGCGTGGCGTGTACATAGGGAGGAAGTGAGCGGGGACACACGGAACGGGGACACCGAGGGTAGGGCAGAGTCACGTGGGGAACGCATAAGTACTTAGCTACGGCGTTAAGGCGAGTAAGCAGAGATAGGGTAGTAATAATTCCTAGCACTATTATAACTATAGGGGTATATAGCTAAATATAGGCACTCTTCTTACTATAACCTTATAGGATTATTACTTTAAAACCTATCTAATAAGTAAAAAGACTATAATAGTATTATTATAGCTAATTAAAACTAATAATAATAACCTACTAGTAATAAGGTAAAGGTAACTACCTAGGATCTTACTAGGGAATATATAGAAAAGATAACTTATAATATTAGTATAATATTACTAATAATAAAGATATCTAATAGTATTATAAGAATTAACTTAACCCTTATAGAGAATAAGTTATAGAGTTACCTTACTTAGGTTATAAATATATAATAATATAAGAAAATATTAGAGTTATTATAAAAGGTAGAAAAAGGGGAGGATATTAAACTAGGCCTAGATCTAGAAGTACTCTTAAAAAAGGAGAAATAGAAGAATATAGTAATAATATAGCTACCTAATACCTAGTTTAAAGAGAAGTTATATATTAAGTACTAGAACTTCTTAGTAGCTTTATAAACTTATTTTAAGGCTAATATAAATAACTATATAAAAGACTAAGAGAAGGTAATATATATAGTACTCTATCTCTAAGGAAAAGCCTAGAAGTATTAAAGTAGCTATTTTAAAGACACTTTAGTAGGAAGGTATAAAGGATTCTCTTAGGAGGAATTCTATACCTAGTATAGAAATAAACTAAGAAGTAAAGATATTAAGGTATAAAGGGTAGTATAGGCACTTATTATATATTAATAAAAGGATTTTAAGTTAATAAGAGAGTACCTATAACACTTTAAAGATATTATACTAAAGTTATTAAATATACTAGTCTTAAGTATAAAGATAGCTTAGGTAACTAAGTATATATAAGAATAAATTAAAATAGCCCTAAGTAGTAGTAGTACCCTAGTAACTTAGAAACTACTAGAATCTTAGGTAGAGAACGCGGAGAGAGTAGTAAGGATAATATAAGAGGTAAGGAAAGTAAGACTAATAAGACTATTACTAAGGACACTATAAAGACCTATAGTATTATATAGAGGAAATAATAATAGTATAAAATATTATAAATATAGAAGTATAAACTATATTTAAAGGGATTATTAGGTATCTTATTATATAATATATAAGCACTAGTCTTATACTATAGCCTAGTATATAAATAGAGGCTAGATATTAGTTAAGTAGATAATAAGTAATAACCTTATTATAATGCCCCTAAATAATATACTTATAAAGTAAGTAAGACTAGAGAATAAGGATTAATAAGAAGTCTACTATTAACTATACTTAAGAAAGGAGATTATAGTAAAAATATAATAAGGATAAGGCTAAGAAATTATATTAGTCTTTCTAGATATAGGGAGTAATTTAAATATAATAAATAAAAGTCTAGTAACTAAAGATTAAATTTAAGAGCTAGATATTATAAACTTACTAAGATATCCCCTTAAGAAAATAAAGTCTTATTATATTTATAAATAAATAATAAAGATATTCTAGATTATAAATAACTTAGGAATTAGAAGAGAGTAGTAAATACTATTTATAGTTATAAATAGCTCTTTATAGGTAATATTAGGATTATAGTAATATATTAAGGAGAATATCTAATAGTAGTATAAGGAAATAAAGTAATATTTCCTAATTTAGTGGGGTAATATTAAGCTAGTTATAAACCTAAAGGAACTTTATAAGGTAATTAAGTAAGTAAGATTATATATAATTATAATAAGGGGATTAGAAGATAAGGAAGGAGATTACTATAAAGTAAAAGTAATCTTAAAGAGCTATTAAGATTTTAGCTAGATATTCTTAGTAAAAGAAGTAGCTAAGCTACCTACCCTAAATAAACTAATATATATAATTAATATTAAGGAAGGGAAAAGCCTACTATAAGAACCTATCTACGCGTTATTTATAAGAGAGTTAGATAAACTCTATAAATTTATAAATAAAGGGCTAAAAAGAAGCTAGATCTAATACTCTATAAGCCTAGTAGGGGCGCTTATGCTTTTTATACTAAAGAAAGGAGGTAAGCTATAACTATATATTAACTACTAGGGGTTAAACTAGGTAACTTATAAGAACTATATACTACTACTACTAATCGCGGAGATCCTTAATTATATAAAGGGAGTAAAGATCTATATAAAGCTAAATATAAAAGATATCTATAAATAGCTATATATCTATAAGGGTAATAAGTAGAAGATAGTATTTTACTACTAATATAAATACTTTAAATATATAGTTTTACTATTTAGTCTAATAAGGGCACTAGTATCTTTTTAGGAATATATTAACTATATATTATATAAAGAAATTAACTATATCTATATTATATATCTTAATAATATCTTAGTATTTAGTAAGGATAAAGTAGAATATATATAGTATATATACTAGGTACTAGTAAAGCTAGAAAAAGTAAAGCTATACTTAAATCTAGAAAAGTATAAGTTTAGTATAACTATAGTAAAATTCCTTAGGTTTATAATAAAATAGGGAAAAATTATAATAGACTAAGAGTATATTAAAGTAGTTATAAGTTAGCTAGAACTAGGTAGTATTAAAGAAGTCTAGTTATTCTTTAGTTTTATAGGATTTTACTAATAGTTTATTAAGAACTTTAGTAAGATTATACTACTACTAATAGAAAGGATAAAGGGAAATATAAAAAGAAGGTTCTAGTTAATTACTAGGGAGCTAGAAGTATTCTTAAAGCTAAAGTTAACTTTTATAAGGGCTCTAATACTAGTATAGTTTAACCTAAAGGCACTAATTTAAATAAAAATAAATACCTTAGACTTTATAATTAGAGTAGTTTTATTATAGCTATAGGGAGGATACTAATACCTAATAGTATTCTTATTATAAAAACTCTATAAGGTAGAACTATAATACTAGATACTAAATATAAAAATGTTTATAATACTAATAGTATTTTAATAATAAAGGCACTACCTAGTATATCTAGTATAGATAATTAATATAATTATAGATTACCTAAACTATAGTTACTTAGTAAGGAAGAAGAATCTAACTTATTACTAGGTAGTAATATTAGATAAATTATCTCTTTTTAATTTTAAGATTATATTTAGACTAGGGAAATTAAACCTAGTAAATATACTATTATAAAGGGAGGATTATAATAATAAGGAGAAAGTAGAGGTATAAGGGAATAATATAATCCTAAGGTTCTTATAGTAGTTTAGTAGTAAAGAATAGAGGGAGGAGATAATAGAGTAGGGACTAAGATTAGTAAGGATTATAGTAATATTAGGTGGGGAGTAAGAAGGGGGGATAAAGGAAGAAAATAGGGGAGATATAGGGGCACCTAAAGAGAAAGCTTAAGTACCTCTAGTAGATAAGATAAGAGAATACTAGTAAAGGGATACCTTTATAGGGAAAATATATAGGAAGATTTAAGAAGGCTATATAGAGATAGTAACTATATAGGGGGGGTACTAAAATATAAATAACTATAACCTTTTATATAAGAATAAAAAGATCTTTATACTAGTAAGAATAAAGGTAAAGATTCTATAACTATATTATAATAACCTTATAGCTAAGTATTAGGGGGTATATAAGATAGGTAAAAGGGTAGACTAATAATTCTTTTAGTAATCTCTAAGAAAAAATATAATAATATATATTAAAGTATATTATATTTACTAGATTATAAAAGGAAGATAGTATTAACTATATAGCTATCTAGCTATACTACTAATACTAAGTTAACTATTTAAGGAGATTATTATAGATATAATTATAAGGCTATTAGAGGTCTAGGGTAAGAGGGGAAAGTAGAATATAATCCTAATAATTATAGATAGACTAAGTAAGTATAATATTTATATTACTATAAATAAGAATCTTACTAGTAAGGGCCTTATAAATATTATCCTTTATAAGGTTATAGTATATTATAGAGTACTAAAGGGTATTATATTAGATTATAGATTTATCTTTACCTTAGGGTTCTAGTGAAGTCTCTACTACCTCCTAGTAATTAAGTAGTATCTTAGTATAGTATTCTACCCTTAGATAGATAGGTAAATAGAATAAATAAACTAAGTAGTTAAATATTACTTATAGATATTCTACTCTATAGACTAGTTAGACTAGCTAGTATATCTCCTAATAGTATAATTTATATATAATATAGGTATATAAGTATTAACTAATAAGATACTTATAAAGATACTATTAGGGTATAACCTAATAATCCTAGTATTAATAAGGCTTTATAGGTTAATTAATATATAGGTAGGTATTAGGGTAAAAATCTAGTAAGCTATTAGGGATAAAGTAGTAAGGCACTTATAGATAGCTTAGTAAGCCTAGGTATACTAGTATAATAAGGGAAGAAAGAAGAGGGAATTCGCGGTAAGTAACTAAGTACTCTTTATAATAAAGAACCTATACTTATAGTAGTTATACTAGAAGCTTATAATAAAGTATATAAGACTATACTAAATTATAAAGTAAGTTAGTATAAGTAGCCTAGTATACTAAATAAACCTCCTACCTAAGCTATATATTTATAATATATTTAATATAAGCTTACTAGAACTATACTATAAATAAGAAGGGTAGGAAAATATAGTAGATAACTTAGTATTATAAGGAGAAGAGGAATATAAGGTAAAGGAAATTATAAGGTATAAGTACTAAGGGAAATAATAGTTATTTTAAGTAAAATAGGTAAGCTATAGAGAGGAAGAGAACTTATAGTTATAAAAGAGTGACTTTATAGAGGGGGAAATAATTAGGGAGTATAAAGATAGTCTATAAGGATAATAAAGGAAAAAAGGAAATAATAGTAAATAAACTATAAAGTTATAAGGAGATAAAAGTAAGGTAATTAATTATAAATTAATAGTAAGTTCTTAATAAGTTTATAGAGTTTAAGTCCTTTAATAAAGTAATAAGATAGTAGTATCTTTATTATAAATATAATAATAAAGAGTAAGGTCTTTAGTTATAATATAGTAGTTATAATATTACTATATATTAGTAAAAGTAAAAGGATAGACAAATTCTTAGTAAGGAAGGTATAATATAGTTATAAGGGGGTAGTAAGGACGCTATAAGCCTATTACTAGGGGGTAGGGGCGCGCTTAGGATTATTATTAAGATAGCCGCTAAGAGGAGACTATAAGCTTATAGTTAATAGAGTAGACTACTAGATAGTTATAGTAAAGTTAAGGTGAGGATATAAATAAATAATAGTAGTAAATACTTTAAAGTTATAGCTATTAGGTAGTATAAGAATAGGGTTAAACTTAATACTAAAGGAGGTATATTAGTAGTAGGTTAGTAGGTAAAGAATAGCTAAGAAGTAGTAAGTAACCTATAGTAATATAATATAAGTTAAAAGTAAGGTAGTAGAGATACTCTAGCTAGGATATAGTAAGGGTAGTAGTATACTTATAGTTAGCTTCTTATATAGTAAGGGTAATATACTTAGTAGTAGTAGGAGGTAAGGACACTATAAGAAGGCTAGTAGTTACCTATAGGGTAGTAGTAGTAGTAATAGACTATAGGGTTATATCTTATTTAATATAAGAAGGCTAATAATAATAAGCTACCTATTTAAATATAGTAAGGCTATAATAACTAATTAGGATTTAATAACCTAGGATAGTATTAGTAGACTATAGTGGGTTAGTAATAAGGTACTAGTAAGGTAATAGTAAATATATAAAAATAGTAATACTATAGTATTAGTAATTATAGAATATATTATAAACTTATTACTTATTTATAGTAAGTATAAGATAGTCCTTATTACTATATAAATACTTAATATACTTTATAGACCTAGTTATAAAATAGTAAGTTAGTAGTAAATAGACTAAGGGGTTATAATAACTTAACTAGCTTAAGAGTAGTAGTCTTTATAATTTTTAGTCTTATATACTATATAATAGAGGTAGTAACTATAAGTATAATTAAAGTTATAAAGATAAAGTAAGTTAGTAAAAAAGAAGTAATAGAGGTATAAGTATATATATAAGGCTATAGTTAAAAGTACTAAAAGGAGTATTAGTAAGGGAGATAAAGAGGGAATATAGGGAGGAACTTACTTAGATATAATAAGTTAGACTACTATAGTAATAGCCTTAGGGACAGGGACCTAAGCGGACCTATAAGGTAATAGTAAGTTAGAAGTAGGGAGGAAGTAGGTAAATAACTTATATAATAGTAAACTACTAAGAGGGGGATTATAATAAGAAAGGAGTAAGGTAGTAAAGAGATAATAGTAAAGTTATAATAAAGAGAGAGATTAAACTATATAGAAACTAGAATATAATAAATTAGTAATAAGGATATAATAACTAGATAAGGATAATAAGATAAGGTAATAGTAAGGTAGGGGTATAAGGGGAATAAAGAAGGTAAGGGAAATAGTAGGAAGAAGGGAGGAAAAAATATAGCTAAAAAGGTAAAAAAACGCAAAATTAGTAATTTAAGGTATATATAATAGAAATTAATATAAGAAAAATATAAAGGAGAGTTAGGAGGAGGAGATAGTAATAATATAAGTAAGAGGAAAGAAGGAAGCTATAAAGGTAAGGGGAAGTTAGTATATATAGAGTTTAATAAGGTTAAAGAAAAGAAAAAAAAGAAAAAAAAAAGAAAGTATTATAAAAAATACTTATAAGCTTAAATAATAAAATATATAATTCTATAAGTATATAAAGTTATAAAAGAGGAAAAACTAAATATAGATAATAGTTATTATAAAATAGTAAAGAAATAAGGAGTAAATAAGGTAAATATTATAAAAGAATAAATAAAATATATAAATAGTAAAAGATAAGTATATATAAGAAAGTATATAATAAAATTAAAAAGGTAAAGGATAAGTAAATATACTATAAGAACTATATAATAAGAAGACTATAAAGTAGGCACTAAAGAAGTAAATAATAAAGAATAGTATTATAAGTAAATAAAATATAATAAGTAATAAAGGATAGACTTATATAATAAGGGATACTATAAGGGTATAAAGATAAGGTAATAAGGTTATAGGCTAATAAGAAGGGAAGTAAGGGAGAGGACGTGAGTAGTGCTAGGGATAGTGCTAAGAGAGAAGGGGTAGCCTATTAGGGCCTTAAGGGGGTATAGTGTATATATAAGGAGGAAGTAAGCGGGGATATATAGAATAAGGACACTAAGGGTAGGGTAGAGTTATATAGGGAATATATAAGTACTTAGCTATAGTATTAAGGTGAGTAAGTAGAGACGGGGTAGTGATAATTCCTAGTACTATTATAACTATAGGGGCATATAGCTAAATATAGGCACTCTTCTTACTATAACCTTATATAAATACTCCTTTAAGTAAGCTAACCACTCTATAGGGTAAGTTAGAATCGCCTATAGGGTAGGTTAGCTTATCTTATTAGAAAACTATTAACCTACTAAAGGATCCCCTATACTAGACGAACTATACCTTAATATAATACTAAACTAATATTACCTAATTTAGCCTTAACTTATAGTATATTAGTTAAGTTACCCTTAGGGGGTCCCTTATAAGTCTTATAAGCACCTAGGTAAGATATCTCTACTAAACTACGCTTATAGGCTAACTTTTATTTTCTATAAAATTCATTTATATAGGATTTACTAAAAATACGCTTATAACACTTAATTCTTATTCTAATTAACCACTTTTAGTCATATAATAGAATAAGTAGTACTATTAGACTTAATAAATTAAGATAAATCTAATAATATAAAAATTTTTTAAATTAAATAACTTTTTCTAGTATAGTATTAGGTATAGGGTAAGCACCTACCCTATACCTTTACGCCCACACCAGCGCAGCACGCGCTAATATATAGCGCCTACGTACACTATAGCTCACTAAGTATAGCGCTATAAGCTACTAATTAGCACTATTAATTACCTACACGCAGCGGTAATTAATAAGCAGTACAGGGTAGCACACTACCCTATACTAACACTTACTACGCGCTATAAAAGACGCGCGCAGCGCCTACGCACGCTGTGGCTTACTAAGCGTAGCGCTATAGGCTGCTAATTAGCGCTGTTAATTGCCTGCACGCAGCGGCAATTAATAAGCGGTATAGGGTAGCACGCTACCCTATACTAACACTTACTACGCGCTATAAAATGCGCGCGTAGCGCCTGCGCACGCTGTGGCTCACTAAGCACAGCGCTATAGGCTACTAATTAGCGCTGCTAATTAGCGCTGTTAATTAACTACACGCGCTAGCAGTTAATAGCGGTATAGGGTAGCACGCTACCCTATACTAACACTTACTGCGCGCTATAAAATGCGCGCGCAGCGCCTGCGCACACTGTAGCTCACTAAGCGCAAGCGCTATAGGCTGCTAATTAGCGCTATTAATTGCCTACACGCACTAGTAGTTAGCAGCGGTACAGGGTAGCACGCTACCCTATACTAATAAGGTATAGGGTAGGCAACTACCCTATACTAGATCAACATTAACTATACTTAGCTATGCTTATAAGTAGGCTTAGCCCCTTAGTAAGCTAGAGGGGGTGTTAAAAGTGGGGCTTCTATAGGGACTCCTTATAAACAAACGCCGGTAGTGTGGTTAAAACTACTAAAATAGCTAAAATAGTGCTAAGAAGCTGCTAAAACTAATAGGGTAGTAATATTAGCTAATACCCCACTTTATAGTATATAAAGGAGGAATTCTAGAATAAGTAGAGTTTTTTCTAAGTAATATTATATCTCTTTTTCTCTATAAATAACGAATAGTTTTCCTAGCTAGAAGATAGAATAATAAGGTTAATAATATAATCTCTTCTTCTATATCTTCTACTAGCACTCTTACTTCCACATGCCTGTTAGCAATTGCTATAAATAGCCTATTTAGAAGTTTATTATCTTATAGGCTTTAAAGGTACTAAGATCTAAGTTTATAAAATAGGTAATAACCTTATAAGGAGTGTCTAAGCTAGAACTAGTTCCTAGACCTTAGGAATAGGAGGAAGTAGACTTTACCTAGCCTCGCTTACTAGAGGGTTAGAAAGTACTAGTACCTAAGGCTAAGCCTAGTAGTCCTAAAGCTAATATTATCTATCTTAATAATATTAACTAGCTAGAACCCTTAATTACTAATATAGTAAATATTAAATTATATTTTAAGAAGAGATCTAGGATATCTAATAACTTATTAAAGAAGGATAACCTACTTATTAAGCCCTAGAATCTTAGATCTATAGTTATATAAAAAATAGGCTCTTCTCTTAATATAAATAAGAATTTAAAAACTAAGGTTAAATTTAATACTAGTAATCTATAATAGTAAGTTATAAATAATATTATATTAAAAAAGATAAGTATAATAGCTAAGGAAGTTATATAATATAATTTAGAAATTAGATACTTATTTACTTAAAGGGTTTTAAATATAGTAAAAGGGATCTAAAGAATAAAAGTAATCTTAATAGTACCTATAAGCTTAAAGGCTAAGAAAGAACTAGTTACTATTAACCTATATATTAGAGAGTAAGAGGCTATTAATTATACCTTTTATAATACTATATTAATAATAAATATTAGTATAGTCCTAATTAAAGAGTATATTACTTAAGAATAAGAATATAAGTAGTTTACTCTAGTAAAAAGGGGAGAGTATTTAGTAATTATAAATAAAGTAAGAGGCCTAGTAAGTATAGAAATTATCTCTATAAGTATAAGACCTTTAATTATTAGCTTAAGTAATAAAGGGACTATTAATTAGGAGGTTAAGTAAGAAAATATATATATATATTATATCTTTAATATTAGATATATTATAGCTACTTAATAATCCTTACCCTTTATTTATATTAAGGTAAATACCCCTAAGTACTTACTAATAAAAGTACTTATAAATTCTAGTATAAAAGGGAATATTATAAGCTAAGAACTAATTACTATGTCGGTCGGATTCGACCACCTCTGGGGTTTACCTACGAGGAATAGTATAAAAGGACGATATCCTTCTATAGTTTTTAAAAATAACTTTTTCGCCTTTTTTATATCTAATTTCTATTATTTACCTTATAATCTAGAGCCCTATAAGGTTTTCTATAGTCTCTAATAATATTATTACC